>JAODAL010029555.1:0-51421 GCA_025379985.1 Phyllomedusa bahiana | reverse complement strand
CTGTATCTGGAAGGAAAGATGTCAACAGGGTGTTTTATGATATATTTCCACTGTTGAATAACTTTCTCACAGAAAACAACACAGAGGTCATTGCAGGTACCGTTTTGAAGTTGTCACATTACTTTCATGAATATTTAGGCAATGATGACGTGAGCATGTTTGATTGGATTCATAATCATTTTCAGTGCCTGCTTACCGATTTAGTTGGTCGTGAACAAGGAAAATTGCTGGTACTGTCATCTGACCGGACTTTACAGTTGCAGTTTAGCCATTCATCATTGACGTCTTTCTGGCTATCATGTGGCTAGGAGTACTCGCTCCTATTCAGCAAATCCATTGATATTTTGTTGCCGTTTGCAACAACCTACTTCTGTGAAAAAGCATTTTCTGCTATCACTGCAATGAAAGCGAAATGCAGTACAAGACTGAACATTGAAGATGAGATACGTGTTTGTTTGTCGTGCATTGAGCCATGCTTGACCATATTGTGAAGTGATAAACAGGCACAGCCGTCACACTGAACTGAACGACGCCAACTGTAGTCTGGTAATTTTAGATTATCCTTTATGTCTATAATGTATGTATCTTACTATTAATGCACATCTAGTATGCACTTTTAATTGGGTACAATGCTACTGGACTTGAGTAGCAGTCCATAAACATAAAGACTTTGGGGGTCCTCAACAAAATAGGACAGGAGTTGAGGGTCCGTGGCAGAATAAAGGTTGAAAACCTCTGCCCTAGGGATACTAAATGTACAGGTAAAAAAATGTTTTAAAAGTACAAAACATAATAAAAAAATCTTAAAAGTTTATATCACCCCCTTTTGCCATTTTACAAATAAGATCCATTGGTTTAACCCCTTAAGGATGCAGCCAGTTCGGACCTTCCTGAAAGAGCGGCATTTTTTAAATCAGACATGTGTCACTTTATGTGTGAATAACTTTTTGATACTGTTATGGGTGCTCCCACGATTCCCAGCCGGGACCCTGGACGCACTCGTGCCCAGGGTCCCGGCTTCAGGTACTTACCTCTCCTTGCTCCCTGAGCTGTCTCTGCTGGCTAGCATGCAAATCCCCGGTCCATAGATCCCTGGGGCGCGTGATCTGGCTCTGTGAAATTTAATGGGCCAGCAGATTATTACACCACTGACCTGTACAGATCTGCATAACAAAACTATGGGATTTATCTGTTTTTATTTAAATAGGACTTCACATCTGTTTAACAAGTGTTTTACGTTGGACTGCGCACTTGTCTCTCAAAAGTGTTGTATGTGGGACTGCACATCTGTGTCACAAAAGTGTTGTACGTGGGACTGTTCTCTCTCTGTTTGTGTTTTACGTGGTCTCTCTCTCTCTGTAAAAATGAAAAAAATATCTATTTCCAACAATCTTAGCTGACAATGTTTTATTTTCACAAGGAATCTTGGATAAAAAGTACTTTTTGGCTTCTGGAATGCAAATTTTGGTGATTGCCATGTTACTTTTCAAACCTCCTAAAGTACCAGAACAGATGAAACCTTTCAGAAGTCACCCCATTTTGTTTTAAACACCCCTCAGGGAATTCATCTAGGTGTGTATTATGCATACACAGATCCACAGATTTTTTAGCAGTGGGCCATGAAAACAGCACCTTTTTTTTATTTTTCTGTATACAGTACTACAGTGGGTACGGAAAGTATTCAGACCCCTTTACATTTTTCACTCTTTGTTTCATTGCAGCCATTTGGTAAGATCAAAAAGTTAAATTTTTTACTCATTAATGTACACTCTACACCCCATCTTGAAAGAAAAAAAAAAGGTTACAAAGGTTACAAAAGAATTTCTGCAGTACTCAAGGTTCCTAAGAGCACAGTGGCCTCCATAATCCTTAAGAGGAAGAAGTTTGGGATGACCACAACTCTTCTTTGACTTGGCCGTCCAGCCAAACTAAGCAATCGTGGAAAAGTAGCCTTGGTGAGAGAGGTAAAGAAGAACCCCAAGATCACTGTAGCTGAGCTCCAGAGATGCAGTAGGGAAATGGGAGAAAGTTCCACTGCAGCCCTCCACCAATTGGGGCTTTATGGCAGAGTGTGCCGACCAAAGCCTCTCATCAGTGCAATAGATATGAAAGCCCGCATACAGTTTGCAAAAAAACACATGAAGGACTCCCAGATTATGAGAAATAAGATTCTCTGGTCTGATGAGACAAAGATTGAACTTTTTGGTGTTAAATTCTAAGCAGTATGTGTGGAGAAAACCAGGCACTGTTCATCACCTGCCCAATACAATCCTAACAGTGAAACATGGTGGTGGCGGCATCATGTTATGGGGGTGTTTTTCAGTTGCAGGGACAGGACAATTGCAATTGAAGGAAGGTGAATGTGGCCAAGTATAGAGATATCCTAAATGAAAATATCTTCCAGAGTGCTCTGGACCTCAGACTGGGCCAAAGGTTCATCTTCCAACAAGACAATGACCCTAAGCACACAGCTAAAATAACAAAGCAGTGGCTTCAGAACATTTCTGCCCATTCTTGACTGGCCCAGCCAGAACCCTGACCGAAACCCAATTGAGCATCTCTGGAGAGACTTGAAAATGGATGTCCACCAACGTTCACCATCCAACCTGAGGGAACTGGAGAGGATCTGCAAGGAAGAATGGCAGAGGATCCCCAAATCCAGGTGTGAATAACTTGTTGCATCATTCCCTGTAGTAGCTCATGGCTGTACTAGCTCAAAAGGGTGTCTCTACTCAATACTGAGCAAAGGGTCTGAATACTTAAGACCATGTGATGTTTCCGTTTTTCTTGTTCAATAAATTTGCAACAATATCTACATTTCTGTTTTTTTCCTTTAAAGATGGGGTGCAGAGTGTACATTAATGTACGTCTGCATCCAGACACACTTATACGTCCAATATCGGTAAGGGGTTAAGTAGTTGCTACAATACTTAGCAGTACATTTCTGTGCTGCTGTATATTGCAGCTTTCAATCACCATGCCCAGCTGTGCCTTCCGGCCTTTGTTAGGCTTCAGGGTTGTCATGGAGACCATCAGCACCCTGCAAGTGCATCTGTCTTTCCCTTAGCTGCCACAGTCACATTTGACCTCAGCATTTAAGGGGTTTATCGGCCGGTCTCAGCCGATGCTATGGAACATCAGCTATAATGTACAGATGTTTTCCCGCAGCAATTGTGAGAGTTCTATGTTTGAGCCAGCACAATGTCCATGATGTACATTTATGGCAATTTGCGTTAACCCCTACCTGACTATGATGTAAACTTGTACCCAATGTCTGGAATTGGTTAAAAACCACAAAGTCATTGGTCACAAAAAATGGCACTGCAATGCAAATGTAATAAATGGAGGATATATTTATTTTTTTTTAAATTACTAAAACATAACGTAAACCCTACATATTTGGTATTTCCACTATCGTATCTAACTACAGAATACATATAATGCATTATTTATGCTAATGACTGAAAGACATAAAAACAAAACCCCCACAAACATGGTGCAAGTGCTTTTTTCAAAAGCAAGCCGTCATATAGATGGGAAAATAAAAAAATGTTTTGCTCATGGAAGGTGGGGACTAGAGATGGGCGAATTTCTCAAATATTCGATTCGCGACTTCGCCGAATTTTCCGACAAAATCTGTTTCGTCCCGAATTACTTCGGGATGAATCGCGTTAAAAAACAGCTATTTCCTGGCTGCATTGAACCTGTAGGATGCTGTAGAACATTGTGCCATACTTAAATATGCAGAGGGAGCTTGGTTTGGTCTTCATACAATGCTGTGTTTTAGTATGACACACACATGACTGCCGCTGCTCTTAGAATCGCTGCACTCGAAAATTTCCTGGGCACTTACGGGGGCAAAACTGACCAAAAAACTAAAGTGGGAATGCAGCCTGATAAAGTCATGGCAGTGGCAGCTGGAAAAAAACAAGCTGAGGGCTAAGAACCTACAATAGCATCAAAGAACACAGTAGTAGGTTACTGGAGCCGCCACAGATCGCAGCCCAGTAAGGGGACGATGGCAATAGCCACGCCAGGGAGCGGAATCTAAGTATGTCCCGGTTTTCACCAGGGCACGCCGCAAAGCGGGATGGACTTGCTGCGGCGGGAATCTACCAGGTCGTTACCCCTGATGTGACTTGCTTGCGGTGGCAGTCGAGGTGTAGCGAGGTACAAAATTGCAAGGCAAAATTGGAGTCGGGGACAAGCGTAAGGTCAGGACAGCCGGCAAGATCGTGGTCAAGGGACAGAGGCAAGAGGTACAGTACACGGATATGACAGACGAGGCTCAAGGAGGAGGAGGAGGTGGAGGTAATTTGGACATAAGATTCACATTCTTCATATTGAAGAAGATCATCCAAAGCCAGTTTTGCAGCATTTGCTTGTGCTTCAGTATTCCAGTTTTGTACTAAATTCCATCACTAATGGCACCGAATACAAAATAAGCACCTAAAACATTCCCTGTAATTAGGGTCTCCTTCAATTCCATACGCTGCATTTCAACAAATTTGTGTCACGCAGAAACTGGATTCAAACTACCACGTTTATACTTCATAATGAACTGTGTAGGAACTTTTTTAGGTATTAATGATGAAGCTGATGGAGGTAGAATTTCCTTGGCCAAAAATGGTTTTGGAACGTTAGCAAACTGACTACGGAGGATTTCTCTATAGTACTTGAGTTTGTCCTCCCTCTCAGCAGCTGGAAAAAAAGGCTCCCATTTTGGACCGGTAGCGAGGGTCCAAGAGGGTGGAGAGCCAGAAGTCATCCCTCTGCCGGATGGTGACTATTCGGCTGTCACCAGCCGGGCAAATCAGCATGCCAGGTGCGCAAGTGACTCTGAGGGACTCCTTGCCTCCATCTCCACTGTCTACTGCCACGGTGCTTGGGGTGCTTGGGGGACAGTGGCACAATGACAGAGTGTGGAGGTGCATGTCACCAGATGGTGACGCTGCATGTGTTGATGCAGGGTCGTGGTGCCACCGTTAGCTCCCTGGCCATGCTTCACTTTCTGCCCACATATTCTACATATACCAACATTCGGCTCCTCCGGTGTCTTAGCAAAGAACTTCCACACCGCCGAGTAGCTGATTTTACCGCCAACGCTCCGCACTGAATGACTACTACCACCGCTGCCTCGCTGAGTCCCTGTGCCACTACTTTCTTAGACCTGTGAAGCGGGTTTTCTATCCCGTGCCCGTTTGGCTCCCGACCTCACACTGCTGCTACCCTGCTGACTCACGGCCACACTACCCACTTGCTGGCTGCGCCGATGCCTGACGCACAAGCTGACGCCCTCTTCTCCTGACGATGATGAGGCCCTTGCTTCACCCGGCTCCCAAGTGCAGTCGGCTACATCATCATCGATTATTGTTTGATCTTCACTGCTGTCCTCCTCAATGGTTTTGGTATGCAGAGGCTGACCCCTCACAACATGACCTCCCATGCCACTCTCCACATCTATACTTTGCCCCCTACTGCAAGAAGCAGGGGATATTGGCCCCATTTCTTCGCTGCCAAGTAGCTGCTGACTGCCCTCCTCAAATTGTTCATCCTCGCTATATAGTGGCGCTGAGCCCAGACCACATAGTAGATCTCTGGCTGAGGGAACCAGATGGGACAGAGGCAGGTTGAGGACAGGTGAGGGCCGCTGACCCGCTCCTGTGCCATGCCAACTAAGGGTTATGTCTGACGTTCCCACCGATTCTTGCCTGGGGTTGTCAGATGTCATCTGGGATGAAGTGGATGACCTAGTCAACCAATCAAGAAACCTTAGGTTGCTGGTCAACACACGACCGCTAGATGACACCGGAAGTTCTGGCCTCACCGAGTGACCCCTGCTGCGACGTCCCCTTACTGTGCCTGCTCCAGAAATGTTTGTGCCACTTGCAGGTGAAGAGCCGGCCACCTCTCTGTCTGACATACTGTTTGTTCTAAAATGTACAGACACTGTTTGATGAAGATATCTGTATATGATAAATACACACCCTGTATTTGACTCCAAATGAACCCACTAACAAGCTTGGGTAACCCTTGGATATACACTGCGCAAAAGAAATGAGCAGCCAAATATTAACTGGTATGTAGCGTGTTAAAACGCTGTGTATTCTACTGACTAACAAAGCAGAAACACTCTTTATTAACCCTTGGATATAAATTGCGCAAAAGAAATGAGCAGCCAAAAATTAACAGCTATGTGGCGTGTTAAAACGACGTGTATTTTACTGACTACAACAGCAGAAAAACGCTTAATTAACTTTCGGATATGAATTATACTACAGGAAAAATTTCTGCTTTGGCGTTGAAAAACAGTGTTTCTTTTACTGATTACAACAGCAGAAATAAAATTAACCCCTGGATGTAAATTGCACAAAAGAAATGAGGTGCCAAAAAATTAACAGGTATTTGGATTGTAAAAACGCTGTTTCTTTAACTGAATACAACAGCAAAAACAGGCTTAAATAACCCTTGGATATTCAATGTGCTCCAGAACTGAGCAGATAGCATTAAGGTGTATATGCAGCTGAATTGGACGCACACTGGACTTCAATTTCAATACTCCACAAAATCAAAATTAGAACGTAAGAGAAGCAGTCTAAGAAAAGCTGTGACACCCCCAAAAATCGCTGTATAAAAGTTATTTTTTTTGTGTGGATCTCAGATACTGGAGCTGCAGCAGCTGCAACACAGCACAGAGAGAGGAGTGTGAACTGCCAGCGTCGCGTCCCGACTTATATAGTGCGGTGACGTCACAGGATCCCGCCGGTCTCTGATTGGCTTCATCTCTGCACATGTCATTTAGGGTACTCCTTTCTTTCTCCCAGAGTTCTTTGCCCCATGTAACGCCATTTGCTTGCAGCCATTTTATCAATTAAAAACATGCTTCGTTCTCGCGAATCACCCCAAACTTCGACTTCGTTCAGAATCAAAGTTTTCCTGAAATTCTAAATGAATTCCACTTCGTTAGAATCGATTCGCCCATCTCTAGTGGGGACCAAAAAGCGAATAGTAAAAAATTATGACCAGTGTTTAAGAACGGGTTAAAGAAAACAGAATTTTTCCAAAGTTCCTAATACTGTACCATACTTCTGCAATGCATTCTGCACATAATGACGTTGATTAATTTGTATATACACACTTATAGGCATAAAAAGGAAAAATGTATCAAGAAGAAGTTGGTGGAATTGAATGAAACATGTTATGATGATATACCATATGAAAGTGATCACAATATTAGAGCAAAAGTGAGTTTATTGGGATGCACCATACAATTAAAAGGCGATTCCAGTATCCTGTTACTTATGACCTGGATATAAGATGAGATACTTTGGGCAAAGAGGCGTACCATACAAGTTCCTTATGGCAACCTGTGCCACGTTTTCCCACAGGTATTGCAGCTTGTAGGATTGGTGATAAATCTGGTAACTGGACAGAAAATGAAAGTGTTGCAATCTGGCATATATATTTCTGGGAAACCCTTGCTGTGTGTGGATGAGTGTTATCTTGCTTAAAAATGCTAGTTGGAAGCCCTACTATGAGAGACAACACCTATCACTGAAATGTTAGTGTCTCTCTTAACACTATTAGGGTTGACTGACTGTAGAGATCCTCTCTACTGGTTTGTTGTAGGGACAGTTCTACTACCCAAAAATAGCCCCTGAGAGAATTTTACAGGTCAGCTGGGAAGCATGTTTATGCCTTCTTGTGGCAAGACCCATAGTGTAATCAGTTCACACCTGTAATCATTTATATATCTGTCTGAGACATAGCTGCATGCCGAGTTTTACAGCAACCTGACATTTCTATCGTGTTCGTTATTATCTATGTCAGTGAGTGTACATAAGTTTAGGATATATGCAGAGTCGTATAACTTTTCATACTTGCACCCATTGTAACATGATATATGTAATGAAGGCTTTGATGTTTTTCTTGAAAAGTATAATATTGCAGGTTATGCTAACTAGCTTTTGTAGATGGGGCGTTGATCCACAGATTTATTCTGACTGCAATATTGTATGGAGTAATTGGAACAAGACAGTAAGAATATAGGGTGGACGTGATGGACCTGGTTCTTTTCCAACTTTGTCTACTATGTATACAAAGGGTTTATGTGTTCCTAAATATACATGTGAGTGGGTTCTGGCGGTACACAATCCACTATTTTCTTAGGACACCACATATCTAGAATAACCCTCAAATTTTGGGTCCAGCTGTTACAATGTAGTGTTTGCTTTCGGTGCAATGAATAAGATGAGGTATCTTAGTTAAATAAAAAATCAACCTGCAAGCAGTATTAATTTTTCTCTTCTAGAACTGTTTGTTTGATACTTGCGCTTGTAAAAGAGCTGAGGACTGTCTATGTGCCGCCATTTCCTCTTACGTAAAGGCCTGTGCAGCTCAAGGTATCATATTGTCTGGATGGAGACAAAACGTTTGCAGTAAGTGCCAGTATATATTCTTTTATGGTAAGCAACAATACTAGTGTGGTGCTTTGGATTCAAGTCAAAGTCAAATTTGACCCAAAACCGAGAAATACAATACGGGTCGACCCAAACAAATTTTTGGCAATATTTGCCAAAACATCATTGATTACCTTTTTTTAACTGGATTTGAAAGTCATAACTTATTGGCTCTGAGACCCTTCTGGTCACCCAACGCTGCCACTCCAACTTCACTTTTGCCTAGCGTCTCTTCCAGTCGAAAGCAACATTATCATCTACTTAATTGTATACCAGAAGTGACCACCAACTGGTTGCATCGGTCATGTGCTACTGTTAGAATCTTATGCAATCAGTTGTTGCTACAAGGGAACCTAAGCATTCAAAATTTTACAGTCCTGAGGAATGTCCTCTATGGTGCCTATTCATATGTATAGACACATTACCTATACATATAACCTTTCTACACATCTAGTTAAGGACTGTTTTCCAATCTCATTGCTTAGGTTTAAACATTTGGACAGAGATAAATAAATAATTTTATCAAAGAGGTTGCTGTTTTAGTTTTTCTTCATTACAGAATTAGAGCAGTTCGTATCTCTTGCTTGCTTACACAATCTTCTCTAGTTAATAACCACCTCTGTTTTTGCTCTAGCAGTGCCCCTGAGACTGTTAAAAGCCTATGCTGTGTCAAGGCAAGGTCACCAATGCTCAGGGGTATAAACCTAAACTCTCTTCACTGTTAAAAACTGAGCAGTGGAGACCCCCCACTTGATAGTATAGGAGTTCATCAGCATACTGGTGCTAAGAATGGCACCAATAACTAATGCATGGGAAGGTGTACTAGAAAAACAATAAAAAAAAGCTTTGGAATCAGTGTAGCAGCAGTTACCAGTAGATGCTCTACTTGTTGGAGGAATTCCCAGCTCCTATTTAATGTGATCAATTTATTTACATGCAAGTTGAGGAACAGAGAAGAGATTGTGCTTTTAATCTGGTGATATATGCTGCATATTGTACTTGCCATCTATTTTCATAATAACATTAGACTGAATGTTAAATATTTTTGTATATAGGTAACCATTATTTTCTTTCCTTTAAGGGAACTTCCTATATTTCTGCCCGCCATCATTTGTGTACAGTTATTCAGTGACTACCTGCATTCCCACTTGCCATTCTCTCTCGGTGCCAGACCCTGCTTGCAGCATCGAGTTCCATACTGTTGATGGTTGTGTCTGTCCAAATGGAACATATCTAAATGAAAGAGGTGCTTGCGTAAAAAGAGATGACTGTCCATGCTTCTACAAGGGGGTCCCTGTGTCACCCAAAAAACCTTTAAATGTGGACCAATTTATATGGTAATGTAAGCTGTTTAGAGTTATCTTGGCTATTTGTAAACCAAATTTTCTCTAAGACTATGTGCACAAAGCAGAGGATTCTAATAAAAATCCGACCAGTATTTTACACTCAGCTTTTGTTTTTCCACCGGTTTTTGTCCCAGTTTTTTGCTGCAGTTTTCAGATTTCGGTCGTCCCATTCAATTGAACAGTATTATACTCTGCCATTTTCAAGTGTAATATGGCAGATTATAGAACATATTCTAAATTTTTTAACTGTTTTTCGAATTTGAAAATTTGAGCTGTGTAGACTACTAAAAACTGAATCCATTTAAAAATCCAACAGTAAATCACTATCATGTAGACGTAGTCTAAGATTTTGCTAAGATCATCAATACTGTTGGAAAGATTATATAGTTAAATATTCCTCTCAAAAAAGAAAAAAGTGTTCCATAAATACTACAAATAGTAAAATTCATGGAACCTTTATTGTCAGAGGTAATCCTTTTTCAGCCCAGAGTAAAATGTAATACTAAAGTTTTTTTTACTCTAATCTACTAATCTAATCTATTGATATTATAATTCTCATCTTTCATATTTTCCCTTTGCCATGAAACTTTGAAATATTTTAACCACTCAGGGCCTCATGTATGAAAACTGTCTAGAAGTAAGACTTTTTTTGTTGCCCATAGAAGCCAATCAGAGCACTATATGAAATGAAAGCTGAGCTTTGATTGGTTGCTATGAGCAACAAATAAAGTCTTACATCTAGACAGTTTTCATACATGAGACCCTTAATGTCCAGGCCTAAAAGTAATAGGTTAATCAGTTGTGAGGTGGGCGGGACTAGACTCAGGCGGGTGCGTCATGAATTAATTGGACTCTTCATGACTCTTTTCTGGCTGAAAACTGCAGATTTGAGCATTCAATGCTCTAAAACTACAACAACTTACAGAATAAGGGTCACAGCACTGGAAACAGCATGTTTGTCACTAGTTTGTGCTGTCCTCAGCAAGGGGGCCATAACTTAAATTAAATTTTTTTAAATCTACATAATGGAGACATTAATAATTTACAATTTGTAGCCATTAAACAGGTTATTACACCTTCCAAAGAGTGGAGACTGGTTAAAAGTACTTTTAAATAAAGAAGCGTACTGGATATTAAGCTTGGATACTAAAACCCCTGCGGGTTTGAATTATAGGAATAAATTGCTTTATAGCTCTTAACTAGGGTGATATGTTATTTTTTCCTCATTTTATGTAATGTATGTCTTTGCAAAAAGTTAATAGAGGTTGCCTTTTTTATTTTTTTAGCAAAAAATTCTTATCTTATTTATGTTTTTGGTGGAAAAGGACTACAATACATCAGTATTTTTAATAAATTTACTGTAATAAGCCACATCTAGAGTTGCCACATCGGTAGCAAATCTACTATGCATAACCAGTTGATACTACCACAAACAGAAGATTTTGGTACATATTGATTTGGAATCAATACATTTCCAATGGTTTTAGATTTTTTAGGGATAAGTCTACATTCCTTATCCAGAATTCCTTTAAGCATATCATCCACACAAAGAATAGGTAAATAGCTTCTTAATACATTGACTATCATATCGAACTGCTCAAACAGTTTTGAGTAGTAAAACACACACCATCATTACCTGATGTTAACAACACTCATGTTTTGTTTTCTTGTTAAGGATATTGCGAATAATATGGGCCTAATATTAACCGGTGCCTTGATTAAGGGGTTGTGCTTGTATGTTGTATTTTCCTGCTCTGTTTTTCTTTAACAAAGAACCCATAAGAAGGTTTGAAATGCATGAGAATTGGAGAAACATGTTACTTCTTGAAATTGTTTATCCCCCGTTTTTTAATTGGCATTTAATAGAGGAAGTAGGATTATAATTGAATTACCAGACCAACATGTTTTTTCTCCCTGCATTGTTACATATATATAGATGGTGAAAGGATTCATACAGTAACTAACTTCTCTCCTAATATAGGATCTATGAAATATATACAGTTGAAACCAGAAGTTTACATACACTCTATAAAAAGACACATATGCATGTTTTTCTCACTATCTGACAGGAAATCAGAATAAACCCTACCTGTTTTAGGTCAATTAGGATTACCAAAATTATTTATATTTGCCAGATGACAGAATAATGAGAGAGAATTTTTTTTAAGGCATTTTTATCACTTTCTGCAAAGTCATGGGTTTACATACATGTCATTAGTTTTTGGTAGCATTGTGCTTAAATTCTATGACTTGGGTGAAACATTTTGGATATCCTTCCACAAGCTTCTCACAATAGTTAGTAGGAATTTTGGCCCATTCTTCCTGACAAAACTGGTGTAACTGAGCCATGTTTGTAGGTGCCCTGCTCGCACTGCCTTTTCAGCTTTGCTATAAATTTTCAATAGGATTGAGATCAAGGCTTTGTGATGGCCCTCCAAACATTGACTTGATTACCTTAAGCCACTTTGTAACCAGTTTTGGGGTTGTATGCTTTGGGTAATTGTCCATTTGGAAGACCCATTTCTGCCCAAACTTTAACTTCCTGGCTGATGTCTTGAGATGTTGCTTCAGTATTGCCACATAATCTTATTTTCCCCATTTATGCCATCTATTTTGTGAAGTGCACCAGTCCCTCCTGCAGCAAAACAACCCCACAAAATGATGCTGCCACCCCCGTGTTTCAGTTTGGATGGTGTTCTTAGGCTTACAAGCTTCTCCCTTTTTCCTCCAAACGTAACGATGGTCATTATTAGTGTTAAGCGATTACGTTGGCTATCGACATCGGGCGATAGTCGATAGTCGGCCACCATCGATAAGGTTTTTCGATAGTCGATAGTGAGCAGCCGATTATGAGCGATGACCATTAAAATCTATGGGAAGGCAACACACCTTCATTCTTACACCCAAACAGGCTGGAGAAGTTGGAATTAACAGCCACAACAGTCAAATGGGAACCCCTAATCTTAGGGACAACCTTTGGCTATAAAAACCAAGAAAAAAAAATCACACACCCTTTACTTCCCGTCTTGTACCACAGCATGACCCTAAACTGGCATCACCCACAATTAAAAAAGTGCCAGAAGGCAGTTATTTATTTGATACCATCATTTTTACTGGAACTTGACATTGAATATCCCTGTCCTGGAACGGCAGCCATGCCCTAAAAACCTGCTGGACCAAAGATTTACAAGTGCTGGACGAAAGTCGTTTTGAACCCCATTTTTAAGTTGAACTGGACATTGACTAGAAAACCTGTCACTGGACCGCAGTTTATGACTTTTAAAACCTGGTCTCGACACCCCAGACTTAAAAGTGTGGAAAAAAACAGGAGTCTTTCAACCCCATTTTAGTGAACCGGGAACATTGATATTACCTTGTCCTGGACCCGCCACCGTTGGCTCTATGACCATGTAAAATGTTCTGACCCGGATTAGAAAGTGCCGAAAAATGGAAGAAAAAAGGAGTCCTTTCAACCACCATTTTAGTTCGAAGCTGGACAATGGCACTATCACTCCTGTCTGTGCACTCACCATGACTCCAGGGCCGGAGTGAGTTTAGTTGTACAGTGGGTGGCGGTGAGAGCCCCGGCTCGAGTTCTTGTTCAATCTATAACATGCAGGGTTTAAAATGCCCCTGGATGACGAGCAACGATTAAACTGTCATGCTTGAAGCAGTGTGTGGGGAAGCGGAAGTGTTAGATCTCAGCCGTTCCTCAGTAACGTCAAGGGGACTGGGTAGCGCTTGCCCCTCCGATGAGTGCGCGACCAATGAGCCTTCAATTGGAAAATTACTGGTGGTAAAGATATTGCTTTCCACCCAGGTGCCCTTTTCCTTGGATTCTTTTTATCTTTTACTAAACGTGCTGGAGGAAATTGTCTCTTGTACTTTGTTTTTGTCCGTGCTTCATACTCCTGTCCTTGAATAACTAATCTGGTCAAAGTTTTTCTGTACCTCCATTGTAAATTCAGAGGGGAATTTTTTTTTACATCAGCTATTTGTACATTGCAATGTTTTTTAGTAGTTTTTAAATCTAGAAAATCATTTTTAAAATAGGATGGAAATCCACCATGTCTTTGTTTCTCTTTTTTAATAGTATTAATTGTGTTGTCTCATACCAGGGTATGATAGCTAGTTAAAAGGATCTTGCAACCAAAAAAACAAGTCATTTGAATATGTGTCCATTAACTGTTGTACCTAACTATATCCATGTTTCTGACAGCACCAATCACCCTTGAGCCACTCTTGACAATTGTGAGAACAAATGTCTGTTTTGAAACCAACTTTTATTTTTACAATAGGGGACCTGTAGTATTGCTGGCATTTCAAAGCAGCACTACCCAAAAAAAATTATAAACATGAACCACCTTCTCTCCATCTGTTCTAAAAATTGTGCGGGAGAATGCCACTTTAGAAGCACATTTCTGTTCAAAGGACCATGATTATTGCCTGTTTATATCTCACAGCTACAGGGAACCCAAAAACTTATAAATATGATTTCATCCACTTTTTAACAATTGTGCTGGAGGACATGCACTTAAAAAGCCAAATATTCTGTTCCAAGGACCATGCGATTATTGCTGTATCTCACAGCTCATGACCCACAAAAAATATAAATATGGACTTCTCAGGCACATATTAAATTTCGTTGAGGGAGAAATGCACTTTAAAAGCCAATTTTCTGTTCCAAAGGGACCATAATTATAGCTTATCTCACCAGCATCATGACTCAAATAAACGATTGACAATGCCGGAAAACTTTCTTCTAAGTTAAAGTGCTTGTTAATTGGAATACGGTTGTTGTCATGAAAACCTTGTGTTCTATTCTACAGTCTCTCAAACGCAAACCAGCAAATGAAACTGTTGGGGGAAAAGAGATAAAATTGGAGTAAGAAAAATGATCATTTTAAAACATTTTTTGTCAAGAGGACATTATGTTTGAAGAGGAAGTGAAGTAGACGGCAACTAATCGGTTGACCTTGGGCAATTGGGCCACAACATCAATCCGGATCCCATGCTTGTTTCATCTTGTGAAAGTCAAACGATCTACATTTATTTGTGGGAGGGGGGGAAAAAGCCGGATGCGTGTTTGTTCTGTAATGGACTCCTCCAGCTGTGCTGAAGGTGGCTTCGATATGACGCTGGTGCTGGGCAAGGAACAACACCTCTATGGGCGGTCGTCGAGGCCAGCTGGGTCATTCGTCCTTTTGGATACCCACAAAAGTCTATTGGGGTCCGGAGGTACACATAAAAAACATCGTCTTGCTGAGACGCGCATAGTACGTGCACCATGATCTAAGCTGACTTGTGTGTTGGATGTGTGCCTTGAATTGCATGCGTTGGGTGATGGTGGTTGTGTAAAAGAAGATTGCCAGAGGTCACCCATTAGGCTTCTGCACCCTCTTGCCTGCTGCTGCCGCTACGCACTTTGGCACTTCTACTGGCACTGTTCACGTCGTGCTGTGTTTATTCGTGACATTTGGGGAAACGTGAGCAGATGCCAC
Organism: Phyllomedusa bahiana; assembly: GCA_025379985.1. Lineage (NCBI taxonomy): Eukaryota > Metazoa > Chordata > Amphibia > Anura > Hylidae > Phyllomedusa > Phyllomedusa bahiana. Next base: position 36,115 of record JAODAL010029555.1, on the reverse strand, counting down.
TGATGTCTCCGTTGATCAATTCAGCAAGGTCTCATCTTCCTGCATTTTACTCTCTATTTGGGTGGGTGGTGGACGGAAAGTGCATGAGTTTTGTTTTGTACGCGGGATTAGGAGGGGTGGCCACCCAGTTATGATGTTCATTTTGATGCCTTAAAATGCCGAGGTTCATGTTGGAGGAGGAAATGGAGCATGCCAAGCACTCATGTGGGAGAGATGGCGCGCCTTGATTTCCCAAGATTGGGTTGAGGGGCACTAGCAAACTGATCTTCTCATTCTTCCTCCTCTGCCTCAATTCGCGCCAACCTCTTTCAAGGGCAGGGACTTCGAGTAACATCGGGTGTCAAAGATTACTCATCTTCTCCCTCCGCTGCCTCGGCAGCCAGCTTCAACACCAGCCCTGACTTGCCTGAGATGAAGCACCCTCGAGAGTGCATGCGCCACTTGCACTTTTTAGGGCCCTTGGACCACCCCGAAACCACTCTAAATGAACGGACGATTGAAATTGTAACAAAACTGTCGTTTCCAGAACAAAGATCACACCAATGCTTCCCATGCTGACAGGGCATTGTCCGCCACTGGACCATTTCTTGGTGGTTTTTCAAAACTGGCACGGGATGGGTGCAGAGCTCTCTCTTCACCTGCTCCACTCTCGGTGGGCCAACACCCGTGGGTTCGCCCGATCTGCACTTTGTCAGGCCATGTGTATCGTTATGCGTAATGGCATGCACGGCTGCCCACAATCGCTGGAGCATCATGTGGAGGGTGAAATTCAGCTGTTGCCACTGGTCAACAATGAGGACGGTTGCGGGGAGGCAGAGCTACGCTGCAACGCAGCAGGGGGGCGAAGGCGGGTGGCGAAACGGCGGGGGATGTGCGAAACTTAGACTTTCGAGCCTTCCTAGGAGGCAGTCACAGCCCCGGGTTGCTCTTTAGAAATTTCTGGACGAAAGGTTTCAGGACATGTGCCCACGGCAAGGGAAATGTGCTCCAGCTACGATCTTATAAGGGCGGGCCCGCAGGGATTTCGCCTTTTATCGTACACCTCTTGCCTGGGGCACAAGGTTCTTGGCACCAGCCAGCGCTCGGGTTTTTCTCTTTGTGGAGAGCCAGGTCCACCGCTCCTGACCAGTGTGTTGGAGGTCTCATGTCAGATTCTTTCAAACACGGGCCTGGTCGTATCAGGGCACGTGGTGATTGCCAACCAGAGGACCTTTCGGGGGGGGAGGAAAGACAAGAACTGACCATCCCTAGCGGTTTTGACAGTGCAGTTTTGCGCGAGCCTTGAGAGCCACGTCACCCCCAGGGACTCCACCCCAGCTCACCCAGTGAGCTGTCACAGAGATTATCGCGGCCCTTGGCCGTGGCTTAACAAGTCATGGTGTCTTGTCGGTGGTCAGATGGACTTTCGGACACAGTTGATGCAGACAACCACGCGCTTGAAATTTCGTGATGACACGTGGCTGGCCAGGGAAGGATCCGAGACTATTTCTGGACAAAGAATTGCCTGCTTCGTGAATCTGGTATTGTGGGGCAGGCACTAGTGCCTTGATGTGGCGGAACCCCATCTGTTGTCCTCTGACGGAAAAAGGCAACATTTCCAAGGAACAAATAAAAGCCTGGCAATGCACATTCAGGGCTTTTGGGCTAGGGATGGTTTGGGTCTCAAGTGTTTTCTTCTGCTCCAAACTGAGAAAGGACAGAAGGTGGCTGCTAGACTGGGCCGCTGTAGGCTTGCATGGTAGACATAAATGGCGGGGAAGGAGATGGGGTTAGGATGGAGGGGTCTTGGTGGTGTGGAGGTTGAAAGAAGGAGGGGGGCCCTGGAAAAATAATCCTGATCATGACTCTGAGAGGAAGGGCAGCTCGGAGGAACGCTTGGTGGTGCAGCGGAGGAGGGACAGGCGGAGACAGAGGGTCATTGTGTTGTGTGACAGTGGGTTTGGAGGCTCCGGTGTCGGTTGTTTGGCCATTTTTGGCCAAGTATTGCCTCCATTTCAAAACTATGCTAATGTCGCTGCATGTGACTAGACATGTTGGTGGACGGTTAACACTAAGGTTCTTGCCTTTACTTATGCGTTTATACGGCAAAGGCGGCATTATGACATCGCTGGGTGAATCAGAGGGGGGGGCTTGGTCAAAGAAGGCCCAGGCTTGTGAAAGGGTCTGGAACCCTTTTTGACGGCGATAAGCGAGGATGGCGGGGTTTGCGCTGTACGTGGCTGGCGGAAATATATCAGCGGAACTTCTGCTCGACACCCTCTCCTTTTTTGAGACGGAACCCGTACTTAAACTACCCCTCATCGTCTTCTCCTGTCCAGTGATGACAGCGCTTCGCAAAGCCAAAAATCTGCATTGAAAAGACCAGTTTGAGTTCCGGCAATGTCGTCATCATCTTCATCAACAAGGTGACTTGTCGCTGACATTCTGCATCCAGAAAAATTGCGGGCTACAAGCTACAAGGAGGGACTGCAAGGCGCTTTGCCGGCTGCCCGGGGGGATATTTTTGGCGATTTGACCGGGCTTCTTCTCCTCCCTTGATGGCATCAGGTAATGGGCGTCAGAGCAGAGGAAATATACATTCTCTTTGGCCTCTCTTGATTCTTTTAAAATGCTCTGACCACAACCGCATTTTTGTCCATCAAGAGGGTCTTCAGAAAATGGATTATCCACAGTGGCGGGTACACGAAAGTTGGGGACATTCTGGGGGGCCTGCTTCATGTTTGGAGGAAGCTGGTGATGTTGTGATGGAACGGACATTGTGGCGTCGACTGGGGATTGTGGAGGACAGAGGAGGTAAGGATCTGCTGGATAGCAGGTTGCATTAACACTGAAGGGTCCAGATTGGCGAGGCTGTTCGTTACTGAGATTCACAGGGCCCTGACCAGCGATGACAGGCCTGACGGGTTCCTGCATCTGCTAATAGCTGGCTCAGCGTTTGTTGTCTCCAAGCATGGAAGGAGCACCTTCTCTCGGTACCCTTACTCCATGGTCCTACCCCTCCCTCTTTGCTCGTTACATTGGAATTTCGCTCCATGTTCAGAAATATACAAAAAATTTGAGAAGGTTATGGAAAGAGTTTTGGAAAGGTTCTTATTTAAATAGAGGCAAATCCACAGCTATCTCAAAATCCTCCAAATCCAAAACAATTGCTTTATTCAAATATAACTGCAAAAAGTAGTAGATTATCAGAGTCAACAATGCTGGCTGCGGCCCAAGTGGAAAAACACGTATCTGAAATGTTATTTGAGATAATAAAAGGTATTTTTTGGCACCTCTTCAATCTAACCTTGGTGGTAAACTTACAACATTGTTTGGATTCAATAATTTTACTGCAAAGGTGGCTCTAGCAAACAAAATATGGACTGGACAAAAGTGTAAAAAAACGTATCTGTAATGTATTCGGGATAATAAAAGGTCTTTTTTGGCACTATCAATCACAGTGGTGACTAAAACATTGCAGGTATTCACATTTAAGTGCAGGTGCCTCAATGAACAAAGTTTGTAGTGCACAAAAGTCCAAAAAAACGTATCTGTAATGTATTCGGATATACAGGTATTTTTGGCACCTATCAACCTGTGCTAAATTGCTGGGATTCTTCATATAAGTACCAAGGTAGATATATTAACAAAGGTGGAGATGGGCAAAATTGGAAATGAACCCTATCTGAAAATGTTATACTGAATTAATAAAAGTGGAGTTTTGCTCCTAAAAAGAGTCCTGCAGTTTATAGAAAAGATCGTGTGTATCTTATACCAGTTCAGGCTTGCCCATATTCCAGGAAATATTCTCATAGAAACACTGTTAATAATAACGCTATTTGACAATTGTACACTTAAGTTTGATTGAATACTTTTTCCGTATTTCTTTATAGAGCCTTGTCTGTGTTTCGCCCGCGGGGGCCACTCCCCCGTGGAATTACAGCGGTAGATGGCCTTCTTTAAAATTCTCTATTTAAACTATATTAAAATCTTCCCAATTTTCTAACTCTAAACTATTGTTTAAGATACAAGCTTAAATAGTACAGGTTTTTCTCTGTGAAGGAATATAATAATTTCGCTGAGTGTTTGGACCACAAGCAGAGGCCACGGGTCCTTCTGCTCTGAGACGCGGGGAAGACACTGGGGCTGAACAGGAAACGCTTTCTATGTAAAACGAGGGTCATGTGATTTTTCCAGCCAATTTGCAACCATACACATCCCAGTCATGACGTGCACTCACATCTCACCCTGCTCTATTCTGTAATCTTATTTGCTGGCCGCCCAAAATTACAGGAAGCGCCGAAAAAGGCGCGATCTTAATAGATGATGCTCAGATTTTAACCTAAAATTATCGCATGATCTAAAAAAATCCGATCTCATAAAAAACTGTGCCGTTTTTCAACTTTGTCGATAATAATCGCTCAACACTAGTCATTATAACCAAACAGTTCAATTTTAGTTTCGTCAGACAACACGACATGTCTCCAAAAATGTAGGTCTTTGTTCCTGTGTGCATTTGAAAACATTAATCTGGCTTTTACTGTATATGTTTCTTTTGGATTAATGGCTTCTTCCTGGCAGAGTAGCCTTGCAGCCCATGTTGATACAGTACTTGTTTCACTGTGGATAATAACACAATCTTACCAGCTCCCACCATCATCTTCACAAGATCTTTTGCTTTTGTTCTTGGGTTGATATGCACATGTCGGACCAAAGCACATTCATCTCTGAGACACAGAACCCGTCTCCTTCCTCAGCGGTATGATGGCTGGACATTCCCATCTTTTTTGTACTTGCATATAATTGTTTATACAGATGAACGAGGCACCTTTAGGTATCTGAAAATTGCACCCAAGCATGATTCAGACTTGTGCAAGTCCACAATTCTCTTCCTGATATCTTGGCTGATTTCTTTAAATTTTCCCATGATGTGACACACAGAAGCAGTGTGTCTTTGGTGTGAATTAAAATACATCCACAGGTGTTTCTCTTATTAACTCAGATGCTGCCAATAAACCTATTAGAAGCTCCCAAAGACATTGCATCATATGGGCTGTCCCAAATTGTACATAGTGGATATAGTAATCCTAGTGCATGTAAACTTGTGACTCTCATTATTCTGGCATTTGGCAAATGTAAATAATTTTGGTTCCTAATTGACCTAAAACAGGTAAGGTTTATTTGTTTCTGTTGATAGTGAAAAAAATGTTTATGTGTCTTTTTATATAGTGTATGTAAACATCTATTTCAACTGTACATTGTACCTGTCTTAAATGAGCTCTGTTAATGTCAAGGTTCTCATTGTTTAATATATGATAAGGATTATTACTACATACATACTGGAAGCAATAATGAGATTGAAAGTTATGGTCTTTACCTTTATATGTGGTTGAACATAGTCTTACTTTCTCATAACAGCAACTGCACAAAAGGAATAATACAATGTACTGACCAAGGCAAACAAGGTAATATATGCTAAAACTTTACTAAATGCATGAATAATTATATGGTTTAATGTTATGCAAATGTTATCAAATTGAAGCAATGTTCCATGCTTGGCTGTATGTATTCATTATTTTGTAATAATGGGGTGAAATATCTTGATGGAAGAGCGGCATCAGTAGCATTGGGGTCAAAATTAAGATAAAATCAAGCCTAGGACAAAAAGTAGAGAAGAGTAGTCAGGCTAGACAATACCTTTATACAGTATCCACACAATACTGCCATTCAGTGAATAAATTATACTGCTAAAGAATGTCTAAATAATACCTTTATACATTATACAAATAGTACCACTCTATAATGTCCACATAATGCAGCCATTAAATACCAAGATAATATTACTGTAAGGTTTCATGAGCAAATTAGTTTTCCTCCAGGAGAAAGAAAGCTGTCTTTAGTGCCAACTCTTGGAAGTATATTTTAAATAAATAGCACAACCAGTATCAATTCAAACGTATTTTACTTCATATCAATTTCAGAGTTCAATACAATAAACTTTCTATTTTCACTACAACAACAAGGTACATATTTAAAACCAACAGCTGTGGCAGCACAGGCGAGCTGGTGGCTCTACTGGCCAATATGGACTATCAAGGATTCAACTACTGGTAGTTGCTACCCTGATAGTCAATGTCAGACCCATAAGAGAACTTTGAAACACGACTATGGAATATCAGCCAAACAATTATGTCCTCCAAAAGGTTGAGGACCCACCTGTTGACAGTTTTTGATTGAAAATTGTTTCTTTACAATCAGTCATCAAAAAAACAAGTAAACATACAACTCATTGGCCTGCAGTGCAGGCTATGAAGCATCACACAATAAATTGTACCATCTACCATACATTACAGGATAGTTACTCTACAACATAGCGCATGCTACCCTAACATTTTCACATGCTCAAAACAAGTCTAGCAATTAAACAGTAATGAGCGATGGGGAATGGGTAGAAGGAATAATCACAGGCCTGAAGCTTATTGAGAGAATAACACTAAGATAGAGTAGAGAGAGGTAAGAGAGATGTGTTAATTGTCATCATTAACATCCTGACTGTCCAAGATGGAGTAGTCTCTGTGCAGCCTGTGGATCAGCATGTGGCAGTCCAGAATTAGCAAGTTTTTTTTCTTCTTAACACATGATTCATAGAAAGTGATATAGCATCCTTAAAACAATTCATAAGATGTCAGGCCTTCTGGATTGCCCCAACCCAGGACATGAGTACAAAGTCTTTGAATTTTAACACAGAGGATGGGTGCATTAGCCTCAATAGTCAGCTATGTGAGGTTCTACAGTCTGATTTTTCAATTGATTGTGGTCAAGCTTTCTTTACAGGAGTTTAGAGAGGCACCTTCCATCTAAAAACAAGGTCCCAGAATTTTGATAAAAAATCTGATTTGACTGTAAATGGGAAAGTGTGGAAAAAATCAGAGATGATTCTCCGAAAAGCATGGATTCTGAATTCCCACAGTTGATCTTTGAGCCTGAAGTTTGGTTGAATGACTCACAAGCCTGGATGAGTATATTTATCAAACACTGATCAGAGCAGAGAACAGTAATATTGTCCCTGTGTGCTGTGCTCTTGATGTTGTGCTGGTTTGGTCCTGATATGGTAAATCCTCTAATCTCCTCATTTTGTTGGATAGACTCAGTGAAGAGTTTTACAACACAAACAAAAAAGAGAGGTAAGAGAGGAAATTAGGATTCAGTCTTCCAGCTATTCACCAGATACATTAGCTTAACATATTAACAGAACGGTTTACCCTAAACCAGCCTGTGCAAAGTCCGGTCTTTGAAATCATGAGAGACCTGGTCAAATAGCCTTCTACTTATTAAGACTAATCTGATATGTATGTATGAAATAGTCTTTGTAGTAGGTCATGTCCTAACAGCAAGACTGTGATCTTGCATGTTTGGTGCAAGTGGAGCTAATAGGTCCTACTGGATCTCCAGGACAGAGTAACTCCAGGCATTTACTCTTGTCAGAAAGGCATCTGAAATGAGCAATCTGCCACAGATAAGCTTCTTGACATTCAAACATAAAGTTGCCTTCCCTAATCAAGATGGTTGCCCCTACAGACTTCTAGTTGCCTCCACCAAACTAGTAGGAAAAGGTGTGGGACCACTGCGAGATGGACATACAAACTAAAAGACGGCAGATCACTCTCCTGCAACCTATAAACATCACATATCTTGGTAGCAAGAAACAAATCAAGACCTATCCCTAATAATCCTCACATTAATGCTCAAGTTGAGATAAGCCATACTGGAGAGAAAGGGAAGTTAGTTCAAATGATATCAGTCGGGTCAGGTGGATTCTTTTGCCACTCATTGGTGAAGAAGTAATCTGAAAAAAATCTTCTGGCTGTCCAAGAACTTGAGGATTTTTGAGTCCTGCACAAGCTTGTCCACTATATTTTTATACTCAGGAAGAAAATAGAGACATCAACTATTTCCTTTGAGAATATGCTGCTCGAATTTCCCTCACCTTTTTTTTTTTCTCTTCTTGACGATTCATGGATATGAGTGAACTGCAGCAGTAGAAGGGGTTAGTGCTATCTGTAGACAGCTGAATGAGATCTTGCCCTTCATTGGTACAGAGCAGGTTGGTGGATGAAATCCCTTTGATGTGCATTTGTTTGAGTAACGCTTTACCTTATGGGGACCACGGTCTGGTATAGTGTGTTTTATAGGCCAGGCATTTCTTGAGTCTGCCAATTATCTCTGCTTCAGAAGCTAGAAATAGGCTTTAGCGTGCCACTTATTGCAGATCTAAATGTCCTCTTTCTTATGAATGAAATCCTGGTTTGGCAAATAATTCCTAGTCTCTAGATGTTTCATGGTTCTTTTATGGGTCAGGCATTGACATATAGTGTAGCTACCTCCAGTAGGCAGCATTAGGGTGTCAACATTCTTTTGTCTGAAGTGGGACTAGTTTACATGCCTTTTTTCACGAGAAAATATTGCTTGGCCAATAAGATTTTCTGAAAACACTAGAGGTCTCCACAAAAAGAAACATAACCCCCTAGGACCATCAAGTGTTCGGATAATATTAGCATACAATGCTAAATAATGCCATTATATATGTTTTACTGTCCTATACCAAACAAATTATGTTGCTTGATAGCTCGGGATAGTACCAGTTGTTAATGGAAATCAATTTAAGTACCCAAAATCATAAAAAGCAGGAAATGTTTAATTGTAAAAACAAAAGTCAGTGTGGGAAATACATGAGCATGAATGCATGTTTTTGTTCTATAGAGTTACCGTTGATGAATTTATGAAAATTAGAGATGAGTGAATTTCTCAAAAATTTAATTCGCCAGATTCGCCTAATTTTTCGCAAAAAATAATTTCGACCTAAATTTATTTGCGGCAAGTCGCATTAAAAAACAGCTATTTCCAGGCTGCGGAGAGCCTGAATGGTGTTGTAGAACATTGTGCCATGCTCAAGTATGCATAGGGAGTGTGGTTTGGTATTGAAACAATGCTGTGTTTTAGTATGAAATGCAGATGACAGGCGCCGCTCTTAGAATCGCTTCCTACTTCACTTCTCTGTGCAGTTATGGGGGCAAAACTGACCAAATAACTGAAGTGGGAACGCAGCCTGACAAGGTTATGTCAGCACCAGCTAGAAAGAACCAAGCTGAGGGCCAAGATCCTACTATAGCATCAAAGAACACAAAGGATCAAAGGAAGGGCAAAATGATAAGTGCCGTCAGTGCAAAATTACTGATGACACCCTCTCCACTGCTTTGGGGGGGCTCTACATGTATCAGTATTTAACAGAATCACCACAATGTATGGAAAGTGAAAAAATTAACTGTTTGCCACAGATAACAATATCCCAACATACTGAACTGGCTGGATTTCACATGTGTGTAGGGCAGAAATACACAAACACTGCATTTGACACAGAATTCCCCACAAAATGTGGACAAATGAACTCTTGGCCACAGATTAAAATACCCCCACAGACAAATACAAACACTGGATTTCACTCACAACACCCCACAAACAGAGGAAAAATTGACTCTTTTGCACAGAATAAAATACCCCACAGAATGAGCTTGATGGATTTCAGGCATTCATGGGGCAGAAATACACACCCTGGATTTGACTCAGTATACCCCACAAACAAACGATAAATGAACTCTTGGGCACAGATTGCAATACCCCAAAATAAAAAACGCTGGATCAGGAACAGGTGTGTATATGACACACACGTGTGAAGGTCTTTCACCCCAGTAGCTGAAAAATCAGAAGTATTTTGCACAGAGTGCAATGTAGTGCTGCTACAAATAGATGCTTGTGCTTAGGAGACAAAGTGAGGAGTGGCATAATTTAACATGGCTGCCGTATTTATAGGGCTGGGATGTCACAGAAGCTGGCTGGCTGCTGATTGGCTTCATGTCTGCACATGACTTTGAGGGTGTTCCTTTCTTCCTCCCAGAGTTCTCTGCCCCATGTCACACCATGTGCTCGTGGCCATTTTAGAAAAAAAGACGATTCGTTACCGCGAATCACCATGAACTTTGCCTTCGTGCAGAATCGAATTTTCCCTGAAATTCTAAACAAGTTCTACTTCATTAGAATCGATTCGCTCATCCCTGATGTCAGTCATAACTAGGTATTCATCATTAAGCACTCATGTATTTCTAATGTACTTTTTAGAGTGTCCTCATCCCATGGTTTACTTTGATTGTGAAAAAGCTGGAAAAACAGGAAAAGGAGTTGAGTGTTCTCGGACCTGTGATACATTAACTGCACAGTGTGTGAGTATCAAATTTATTCCTTTAACACATTCCCAATATCTTATATACCTTTATATTGTGATGTTGGATGGAAAGGCTGATAACTAGTAACTGCTGTTTATGACTGGGATCAGATATAACTGATTTTGGCCATTTAACACTTTCCCAAAACCTGCCCTCGTACTTCTTCTATTCATCCTACCTCATGCAATAAATGTATCTCAGCGTAGTGTACAAGAGATTATGCACCCTTTTGGTCACGTACCTTCAAGGGACTAAAAAGTAAAAAAAATAAAAAATAGTTTTTAAAGGTATAAAACACATGAAAACTGTTCCCATTTATGATATAAATAATCATAAGAAATACATGACTGATATTGTTAAGTCTGTAAAAGACTAAACTAATAAAACATCACTTTTTATCCCTCATGGCGAATGCAATGAAAAAGCAACACCTGAATTGTGTTTTTTTGTGACACCATGCCTCTCAGAAAATGGAATATTATTGAAAAAGTTATATGTACCCCAGAAATAATACCAATAAACTACAACTCATTCCACAAAAAAATTTACCTCACAGCTCTGTTGACAAAAAAATAAACGTTATTGGATGAGGGTGCAAATAAAATAAAGGCTTTTATTTATTTACGTAAACATGAAACCTATATACATCGTATTTGCCATTGCCAAGATATGACTTATTGAACCATGGCAGTCATCAGAGGCTAAGGAGCCTCTGGGTATTCACCAGAGCCGAAGCAACAGAGGTTGGACTTGGCTGCGAAAGACTCCATGATCGCTCCCCCTGACGTGGTCACTTACAGGCAGGTGAAACGTGGTCAGGTCACTCGCGGTAATGTTGGGGCAGGCAGAGAATACAGTAGTTGAGGTCAGAGGCACAGGTCAGAATCCAAACAGTTTAAACAACAATAAGCAAGGCACTAAGGAAGCACAAATGAAGTGCAGCGGGAAGTGCCTTAATAAAGTCAGCACACACGCGTCCTAGGGTGCAGGTATGTGCATGCTGGCCAGAGACAGCAAGTGGGAGTGGAGCAGGAGTGGGGAGAGGTGAATAAAAGCAGCCTCAGGGGACAGACACAAGCGTGTCCACAGTCCAGAGCAGGGACCATGACGCGCATTGTGAGAATGGTCAGAAAACCCCTTTAAGTGCATGTTTCTTACAGTATATGCTAATTTTTTTTAGGGTCATCTAGGATAGCCAAGACAGTGTATAGACATTTAATGCTGGTTAACTTGAATTTCTAAAAGAGAAAAATGAATCCTTTAAGTGCTTCAAACAATTTACCATTTCTCTTTATATTTTATGTAGAAAGTTTAAAGTTAAAAATATTCATGTAATCTATTTATACTATATTTGTTTCCTCATATTAATATCGCTGACCCTGTGCCATGACAGTACAGCCCAATGTGTGTATCAGGCTGCATATGTCCAAAAGGATTAGTTCTCAGTGAGAAAAGAACTTGTATAAGAGAAGAGGACTGTCCATGTGTTCACAGTGGGAAGAATTACCAGCCAGGAGACGTAGCCACTATACACTGCAATCAATGGTGTGTAAATCTTACTCTGTATTTTATACCGTGATTATGGTACATGGTCATTGAAAGTCATTGGAAGATAGCAACTGATTTAATATTTTAGCTTGTATTTATTATTGTATGCTGGAAGTTTTCAGAAATATTTTTATATGTGATTTTTAGTAGTATGCAGCATGATGAATACAGAGACTGCAATACATAAACAATTTCAGAAACCAAAGACAGTTAATGGGTTAAGTGTACTTATCTGATCTGAAGTATCTTTATTTAAAGGGGATGTATGGCTTCATCAGTTCGGCGGCTTTCTTGTAACTTGATTTTCTCAGTTCCTCAAATCCAGGGGCGTTTCTTCCCCTTCCAGCTGGGTGTTTCTTAACTGAAGGGGGATGAAATCATCCCCACCTTCACTGTTCATGCTCGCTCCTAAGTCTGTGTGCTCTCCCCCCCTCTCTATGTCTGAGTCCACATGTCACTGTGTCGTTCCTCTCCCTATCCAGTCTTATTTTGTAAGAGCTGTTTACATACCACAGGCCTGCATTCAGTCTAGACAGTCTTCTATGAACTCATAGCACTGATCTCTTATCCTCTCACAGCTGGAGGTTCGTTACAGTTGAATCCAGTCTTCTGTGAACTCATCCAGAGCACCACAGATCTGTCTTCCTTCTATGTCTACATGCAGGAGCATTAGGCACCGAGGCACAATTCTGCTGTTTTCTGATTGTAGAAGCTCACTGTGGAGCTGCTGTCTGTGCAGAGTGAAATAGTTGTCGGCCCCTTATTCTGAGTAAGAGAGGCAGGAATGCACGCTCCCATGGATATGACCGGGGGTCAGACAGAATGTAAATTAGTAGAGCCGTCAACCAATGAAATGAAAGGAGGTGGAATCAGACCAGCACTGGGTAACAGTGTTTACAGAAAACGAAGATATGGGAGACAGTGAAAACAAGACAGCTTTGCAAATTACATCCAATTGCAAAGTTGCTTGTTTTCACTGTCCCCTTATTCTGAAGACCCTTTAAGGGTGACTATACCGTAACGACTGCCCAGGCAGTTTGCATTGTGCCCAACGAAAAGGGGATTCATTTTAGATTGAATTCTTAACTTTCTAAAGGATGTGAAAACCTGAACATTATTTAACCATTGTAGGCATTTGGAATTTTTTTTCTTCTATGGTGTTCTTACGGGATAATTTATGTTAAATTTTAATAGATCAGACTTTTAGTGCTGCGACAACTCCAGTGCTGTGTAACTTCTTTTTATTTTTTTATTTGTGAAATGGCAAAAGGGGATGATTTTAACATGATTTTATTATTTTTATTATTTTTCATACTGTTAAAAAAAAGTTATGTTTTACTTTCACAATTAGCCCACCTAGGGTACTTGACCAATAGGGGGGCTTGATTGCATGTACACTCTTCTGCATTATATAAATGATGCAGACGGGTGTTTCAAGATGGCGGTTCTGTTACTTTTTTTTAAAAGAAGCCTTAACTTTTCAGCTATGGCAGCCTTCATTAGGCTTCCGGCTGCCATGGTAACCTATCCGCACCCAGTGATCTCTACAGAGTTAAATAGGAATCAGAGCCAGCTCCATTTCCTGCTGTTAGAGGTGGGTGTCAGCTGCAATTAGCAGCCAGAACCCACCTTCTTTATAGTGGACTTACTGAGTAAACACAATACATAGGACCTTACCGACAATATAACGTACCCATAGGTCAATAGTCGGTAAGTGGTTAGAGTAAGGAAAAATAACTAATACTCACCTCTCCAATTACCACTATTCCATTGGTACTAAAAATCCAATGTCCCCCACTAGTGCCCAAGTAGAAATGTCACAGTCATTGCTAACTTTATCATGAGCCAATCACTGGGCCCTTAATCAACCATGTGCCATATATGTAAGTAAAGGCTACTGCGGCCAGTAATGAGTACAGGTTAATTTTGATTAGCGTTTCCAAAAACATGGAAATCCCCTTTAAATAGAAGATGTAGTAGACATTAAGGGTATGTTCACACGGCGTCTTGTGTCTGTGTGAACATACGCTTTTGTGATGCATGTCTGGGTCCGTCTGAACGACCCAGACACGCATCTAACAAATAGCAGTGTGTTTAACACTGCTGGCAATGGGAAACACACATCGGCGTTCACAGGAGTGATCGCCGATGTGTGTCTGCATCGTCTGTTGGGTCCGTTATTCAGACGGACCCAGACACGCATCGAAAAAGCGTATGTTCACACGGACACAACACGCCGTGTGAACATATCCTAACTTATGCTTTGTATTTATTGTATGTTTCTTTTTTTTACCCTTACTGTATTTTCATCATGTAATATTTGTATGGTTGTTTATTAGTGCTGCTAATTTTGCTAAGCATTGTGGCAACATCCTAAACAAATGAAAATTGTCTTTCTTAACAGTGTATGTAGAAACAAAACTTGGGTGTGTGACAGTAAACCAGAAAAGTGAATCTGTACAGTGTATGGAGAAGGTCACTACATTACTTTTGACAATAAACGCTTTTCAATCAATGGAGATTGTGAATACACTTTGGTTCAGGTAATGTATGAGATCTGCAATAGAAAGAGTCAATGACAAAATAAAAAAAAAATCTTTCCCTTATCTTACATGTTATATTGTATTCTCACTTAGGATTATTGTGATATTGATCATTTAGGGAACGGAACATTTAAAGTCATCACAGAAAACATCCCATGTGGGACAACGGGAACTTCTTGCTCAAAAACAATCACAATCTATCTAGGGGTAAGTATTGTCTTCAAAAAAATAACTGATGAGTGATATAAGTGCACATATGAAAAATATACACTAGAGAAAAAGTATATAGGTAACTTTCTTATTTCTTATTCTTATAAGTTTTTTTTTTTTTTTGTTATTTAAGTGAGGCAGAGGAAGGAATTTATAGTGCAGTTGGTAAAGAGGATGCCTCAGTACGATAACAACCCAGGACATATGCCCTATTAAAGGGGTTTTAACACTAAGGCATTTAATGCCTGGTTTGTTCAGCTTTCAATGTCTTCAGAAGTTGGCGTTATTGATTTGTTTGAACTGCATAACATATGACCCAGCAGGCTTGATTGTACCACACCTTCCCCCACAGTGTGCTCACTCCAGACTCTCTAGTCAAACAAAGGGATGTTTCTTTCATGTAACCTAAAATACATAAACTATAACTTGCCAGGTTGTAGCCTAGTGATTAGCACATTTGCCTTTCAGCATAGGGGTCTTAGGCTCAAATCTCTGCGGGAACTACACGTGTATTTTTTTTCTCAATACATACACCTGATTGAGGTTTTTTTTTTTTTGGGAGGGGGTGGGGGTAAAAAAATGCAAATAGACCAAAAAAGCTTAAGTAGCATGATGATAACTTCAGGAATGCTATTTTGTCCACCATAGTCTGGTATATATACAGTTGAAACCAGAAGTTTACATACACATCTAAAAAGACATGTTGTTCTCACTATCTCACATGAAATCAGAATAAAGCTTACCCATTAGGTCAATTAGGATTACCAAAATTATTTATATTTGCCAAATGCCAGAATAATGAGAGAGAATTTTTTAAGACATTTTTATGAACATTGCATTTATACTGTATGATTTGGGTCAAATGTTTTGGATACCCTTCCACAAGCTTCTCACAGTAGTTGGTAGGAATTTTTGCCCATTCCTCCTTACAGAACTGGTGTAACTGAGCCATGTTTGTAAGGTGCCTTGCCCACACCTGCCTTTTCAGCTTTGCCCATAAATTTTTAATAGGATTGAGATCAGGGCTTTGTGATGACCAATCCAACACATTGACTTGGTAATCCTTAAGCCACTTTGTAACCAGTTTGGCAGTATGCTTTGGGTCATTGTACATTTAGAAGACCCATTTCCATCTAAGTTTTAACTTCCTGGCTGATGTCTTGAGGTGTTGCTTCAGCATTGACACATAGTTTTCTTTTCTCATGATGCCATCTATTGTGTGAAGTGCACCAGTCCCTCCTGCATGCCTGTCTTCTGTATTCCCCAAGTAGGTTTGGAATTCCCCCCTCGTCAATTTTTGGCTTGGTGGCCTCCCTGGTTTACAGGAGTCCGTTTAGTGATTTTTGAAGGTCTTTTTCCCCCCTTTTTTTCTTCTTCACTCCCACACTGTCCTTCTCCCCTTCCCTTACCTATTTTTTGATTTTGCCTTTGGTCCATCGGGGGGTCAGTATATTACATTTGCTTCTCCGCTCTCTTTTTTGAATGGCGGATCCAAATATAGCGTACTTTAATGCCAAGGGCCTAAATGTTCCCATGAAATGCTCCCAAATACTCTATTATTTCCATCATCAAAAAACTCATATAATTTGCTTTCAAGAAACACATTTTGAATTGGATCAAGCCTCCTCAATCAAAAATGAACGTTATACTCACTGGCATTTGGCCAATCATTCACTCCCCAAAAGCAGAGGTGTGGCCATTGCTATCCATGGATCCCTGATGTATCAGGTGGTGGATTGCATTGTGGATATGTTGGCCAAATACCTGATTCTGATCTTAACCTGTAATAGCCACATGTTCACTAAAGGGAATATACTGTATATGCCCCCAATCAAGAACAAGTGTTATTTCTATTAGAAGTTCTAGACACATTAAACACACAAGTACGTGGGATCACTCTTTATGTGGGGATTTCAATTTGACATTTAACTCCACCCTAGATAATTCCTCAGGGCGTATCTGCCATTGAAAATGTGAAAAAAGTTCTCCTGCAGTTCCAACTTTGTGATGGTTGACATCCTCAACATCTTTCGGACACAGACTATAGTTTCTAAACCTCCTCCCTACCCTCCCCCCGATAACACATACAGTCGAATTCACTGTCTTCTCATTTAACATTGTTCTCTTTCTTGGTTGAAGACCACCTCTGTTGGTAGTGTTCTTTGGTCTGATCATGCTCCTATATTTGTTTCATTTTACCTTCCTTTTTGACTGCAGAGAATAGATCATGGAGATTGAATGAATCTTTATTAGCGGATTCATCTCTGACCATGAAAGAGAAGCTACAGCCCCTATTTTGAAATGGAAAGCTTTAAAATGTGTCCTGAGGGTTATTTTAATTGAACATGGCAACTGTCTAAAGAAGGCACGAACCATGGCCATCACAATGGCTCTACAAAAAAACAAGCTCTTTCCACATTAGTGCTACAGGAGTTACTAGTAGCTAGATTAGAAGTACAAAGTCTTTTAATCTTCATGGGGTAGACTTCTACAACTATGTCGCATTAAGTTCTACGAGTACGAGAATAAACTTGGACATCTTTTGGTCAGGGCCTCGAGAGATAAAATGGCACTATCCTTCATACCTAGCATCAAAACTCACACGAGTAATATGGTACATACTACCACAAAAATTGCAAAATAATTCAATTACTACTACCGTATTTTTCGGACTATAAGGCGCACATAAAAGCCTGAGATTTTCTCAGAAATCGAAAGTGCGCCTTATAGTCCGGTGCGCCTATATATTGAATCAATTTCTTCAGTTTTAGTTTTCAGTCTTTGTTCAGAGCGTAATTACAGCTAATTAGTGACACTGATTTGTAACTGATTTGCAACTGATTTACAATAGTAAATACGTTCCGAAATCAGTTACAAATCAGTTGCAAATAAGTGCCACTGGCGCGTATTTCGCGCCGGATTTACAACCCATTCTTTACAGCAGTGGCAGGACCATTGTAAATCCGGCCGTATTGCAGTCCGGTGCGCCTTA
This sequence comes from Phyllomedusa bahiana, assembly GCA_025379985.1. Taxonomy (NCBI): domain Eukaryota; kingdom Metazoa; phylum Chordata; class Amphibia; order Anura; family Hylidae; genus Phyllomedusa; species Phyllomedusa bahiana. The sequence continues at coordinate 18,566 of JAODAL010029555.1, read as the reverse complement.
TAGTCCGGTGCGCCTTATATATGAACGGCGCTCAATGTTAATGCGCTCAATGTTAATGCGCCTTATAGTCCGGTGCGCCTTATAGTCCGAAAAATACGGTACTCCAAAGTCTATCATTTTCCTCCCAACCCCTACCACCCCATATACTAGACAAGAACTCCCCTCTTCTTTCCATGATCTATCAGCAGAGTTGATTCAGTTGATGGAAGAACATCTTTCGGCAGAGGAACTTAAAATTGTTATTGGGAACCTTCGGGGAGATACGACCCCTGGGCCAGATGGCTTCACCACTAAGTTCTTCAAGACTTTATTACCCTCTCTGTCCCAAATCCTATTATTCGCTTTCAATGACATTTCTGCCTCCACTTCTTTCCCCATAGATTCTTCCATGGCATACATTACAGTAATAACTAAAATGGGTAAAGACCCTGAGGTGTGAGTTATAAGCCCATATCTCATTTGAATGTAGACCTGAAGATCAATGCCAAACTTTTAGTGAACCACCTGAATTTACACCTACCTACCTTAGTCCACCCAGATGAAGTGTGCTTCTTACCAGGCAGGGAAGTGCGGAACAACACTCTAAAGACCCTAGACATAATCCAACATGCTGGTTTAAATAAAGTGCCCCCACTGCCAGAGTCAGGATTAGTGGCTCCTGTCAGACCCCTTTGTCATGTGCAATGGCACTAGACAGGGCTGCCCCTTGTCCTCATTGTCATATATATTAATCATGGAACACCTGATGCAGTCCATTCACTCCAACCCAGACATCAAGGGAATAATGATTGGAGGCGTGAATTTAAATGCTCAACTTTCGCTGACGAACTCCTGATTTACATAAGGGACCCCCTTATCTCGTTTCCTTCCTTGATGTCTGAGAGGACACATTTTAGTGGCTGGTCCAATTATAAAATTAACTACTCTAAATCACAGGCCCTAAATATTACACTTGATCCTGTTGTAGTTGACTCTCTTAAAGGGAATTTCCATTTCTACTGTCCATCCAAAGGAATTTCCTATTTTACATGCAGACCTTTCACAGATATTTGAGGCCAACTTCTCTCCTATGCTTGTTAAAATCTCTAAATTACTAAAGGGATGGTGTCAAAGGGACTTATCCTGGTTCGGTAGGATGAACATCTTGAAGTTTTCCATCCCTCTTAATTGCTTTTCTTGTTCCAGACTATACCCATCTTTATTCCGAACACGTTTTGGATCAAAGTCCAAAGGTGCTTTAATGAGTTCATATAGCGCTTTCATCGTCCTAGAATTCGCAAAGAACTCTCCAGAATTCTAGGGTGGGGTGGGTCTACCTGACTGTAGGCTTTATTACTTGCCAGCTGCCTATAGTAGATTATTTGATCTAGCCTATAGCCCTCAGGGACAACTATGGGTTTACATTGCCAAAGTGATATTCCCACAGTCTTTGATCTTCCTTTCTTGGGCCCCAGAGTTTGCATTCATGGACCCAAAAACGCTGTCCTTTAGCACAGCTCATACTCTAGCAGCAATCCGGAAGCCTAAATAATCTGAAATTTTACTAGATTTAAAAGACCCATTACATAATTACATAGTTTGTAAGGCCGAATAAAGACAAACGTCCATCAAGTGCAGCCTATAATGTTGATCCAGAGGAAGGCAAAAACGCCCATGAGGTAGAAGCCAATTGTCCTCATTTTAGGTAAAAAATTACTTCCTGACTCCAATCTGGCAATCAGAATAAATCCCTGGATCAATGACCATTGTCCAGATTTTTAGTTACTATAATTTGTTATATTATTGCACTCTAGAAATGTATCCAGACCCTTTTTGAACTCTGTTAGTGAATTCACCATTGACAAGTTTCTCTGGCAGAGAGTTCCACAGTCTTACTGCTCTTACAGTAAAGAATCCCTTTCTATGTTTATGCAGAAATGTTCTTTCCTCTTGGCGTAAAGGATGCCCCCTTTTTCTCGATATAGTCCTTAGTATAAATAGATCCTGGGAGAGATCTCTAAATTGACCTTTAATATATTTAAACATATTTATTATGTCCCTCCGAAGCCGTCTTTTCTCTAAACTAAATAACCCTAATCTTGCTAATCTTTCTGTGTATTATTCCTTGGCAGAATGATGTTCTCATTATTCCCAGTTACCAATAATTAGAGATGGGCGAATTGATTCTAACGAAGTGGAATTCGTTTAGAATTTCAGGAAAACTTCGGTTCTGAACAAAGTCGAAGTTTGGGGTACTTCGGGTGAACGAAGTGTGCTTTTTATTGATAAAATGGCTGCGAGCACATGGCGTTACATGGGGCAAAGCACTCTGGGAGGAAGAAGGGCATAGCCTGCATGACATGTGCAGAGATGAAGCCAATCAGAGACGGCGGGATTCTGTGACATCACCGCACTATATATGTCCGGGCGCGACGATGGGAGCTCACACTCCTCTCACTGTACTGATCAGGGAAGGTGCTGCCGTGGCTGCTTGTAATAGCTCTTACTGAAGAACTGATTTTTATACAGCGATTTTTGGGGGGGTGTCTCAGCTTGTCTCAGAGACTGCTTTTCTTAATGTTCTATTTCTGATTTTGTGGGGTATTGGATCTGAAGTCCAGTGTGCGTCCCCGTGGCACTGCATATACATTTTTAAGGCTATCTGCTCACAGCACATTGAATATCCACGGGGGATCTAAGCCTGTTCCTGTTGTATTCATTTAAAGAAACAGCGTTTTTACAATACAAGTACCACTTCATTTTTAGCTGCTCAATTCTTTTGCGCATTTACATCAGGGGTTAATTAAGCTTGTTCTGCTGTTGTGGTGACTAAAAGATACCGTCTTTTTCACCGCCAAAAAAGACATTTTTCCTGTAGCATAATTCACAAGCGAAGGTTAATTACAATTTTTTCTCTTGTTGTGCAGCGTAAAAAACACGCCATTGTAACACGCTACAAAGTTTGTGGTTGCTCAATTTTTTGGCGCAATTTACATCCAGGGTTAATTAAGCATTGTTTTGCTGCTGTGGTGACTAAAAAAACCGTCTTTCACCGCCAAAAAATAAATTTTTCCTGTAGCATAATTCACAAGCGAAGGTTAATTACAATTTTTTCTCTTGTTGTGTAGCGTAAAAAACACGCCATTGTAACACGCTACAAAGCTCGTAGTTTGTGGTTGCTCAATTGTTTGGCGCAATTTACATCCAGGGGTTAATTAAGCGTTGTTTTGCTGCTGTGGTGACTAAAATAAACCATCTTTCACCGCCAAAAAATAAATTTTTCCTGTAGCATAATTCACAAGCGAAGGTTAATTACAAGTTTTCCTCTTGTTGTGTAGCGTAGAAAACACGCCATTGTAACACGCTACAAAGCTCGTAGTTTTTGGTTGCTCATTTCTTTTGCGCAATTTACATCCAGGGGTTAATTAAGCGTTGTTCTGCAGTTGTACTTAGTAAAAGAAACTTTGTTTATCTTCGCCACAGAAGAAATTCTGTACATAATTCATACCCGAAGGTTTAATTAAGCCCGTTTGTTGCTTTTATATTCAGTAAATACACAGAGTTTTTAAACGGCACATACAAGCCCAATTTTTCCTGCCCATTTGTGGAGCCCCATTTATTCCAAGGGTTACCCAAACTTCTTAAAGTGGGTTCATTTGGAGTCAAATACGGGGTGTTTTATTTATCATATCAGATAATCTTCATCAAACAGTGTCTGTACTTTTTTAGAACAAACAGAAATGTCAGACAGAGAGGTGGCAGGCTCTTCACCTGAGTGGCAGAGGCACAAACATTCCTGGAGCAGGCCCAGGTCGCAGCCACAGCAAGGGACGTCGCAGCAGGGGTCACTCGGTGAGGCCACAACTCCCGGGCTGAAAACTAGCGGCCTGGTGCTGACTAAGCAACACAAGGGTTCTTGATTGGTTGACTAGGTCATCCATTTCCCTTTCCCAGATGAAATCTGACAACCCCAGCCAAGAGTCCGGTGGAACGTCTGACAACAACCCTTAGTTGGGCATGGCCCAGGGCGGGTCACGGCCCTCACCTGTCCTCAACCCGTCTCTGTCCCATCCGGTTCCCTCAGCCAGAGATCTACTATGTGGTCTGGGCTCAGCGCCACTATACAGCGAGGATGAACAATTCCAAGGTGCACGGCAGCGCGGACGTCTGGAGCTGTAACTACGGTCAGGGCCAGTACATGTCCTTTACGGCCCACTGGGTCAATGTGCTGTCAAACTGCGGCTCCTGCGCCAATGTCCGCCTCCTCCTCCTCCACCACCACCACCATCTCAGCCTCCACAAGTATTTGCTCCATCATACCAATTTTTGGGGAAACAGGGGTGTCACGCAGTTCTACACCTGGCTTGCCTCGGCGAACGAAGTCACACAGGGGAGGAACTGCTCCGCGTCATGCAGCAAGAAATCGATGTGTGGCTTTCTCCACGCCAACTGCAAATCGAAACCATGGTGACAGATAATGGGAGTAACATGGTGTCCGCGCTTCACCGAGGAGGGATGTTCCGTGCGCCCTGCATGGCGCACATATTCAATCTGGTTGTGAAAAGGTTCCTGAAGTCTTCCACCGATCTTCAGAAGATTCTGAAAATGGCCAGGAAACTGTGCATGCACTTCATCCATTCCTACAAAGCCAGGAACACCCTCCTCGAGTTGCAGCGGCAGAACGGCCTCCCCCAACACACTCTGATATGCGATGTTTCCACCCGTTGGAATTCCACCTGCACATGTTGGACCGACTGTATGAACAGAGAAAGGCCATTAACGATTTTTGATGATCGAGGCGGACAGGAGTAACTCCCTGTGTAACTTTGATATCAGCCAGTGGCAGCTCATGCGTGACACCTGCCGTTTGTTGAGGCCATTCGAGGAGACCACGTTATTTGTCATCGCCAGGACTACGGATGAATAACGTCATTCCACTGCTTCATATCCTGGAACAGATGCTGAAAATCTGTCTGGGCAGGGGACTGGAGACGTGGCAACTAAATCTCGTGGCCACATGAGTCTGGTGGGACTGAAATGGAGGAGAAGGAGACATTGGAGCAGAAGCATTGTCTGGTGAAATGAGTGGATTTCTACCCAGGTGGACAAGAGAGGAGAAGCAGGAGCAGCTGGAGGAGGTAGATGGAGATGAGGAAGACGAGGCAGATGACGCACAAGCACCGTGGCAGTATACAGTGGAGATGGAGGCAGGAGCCCCTCGGAGTCACTTGTGCAGATGGGCCGCAGCATGCTGATTTGCCTGGCTAGTGACAGCCGAATAGTCAGCATCCGCAGAGGGATGACTTCTGGCTCTCCACCCTATTGGACCCTCGCTACCGGTCCAAAATGGGAGCCTTTTTCCCAGCTATTGAGAGGAAGGACAAACTCAAATACTATAGCGAAATCCTCCGTAGTCAGTTGGCCGCTGTCTATGTGCGGCATCGTCCCTCCTCGGACAGGTCTGACCGGGGGGTTCTTCAGCGCTCCACATACTACTCGCCGCGGCTGCTGGAGGAAGGTGGGGGCTAGCAGCAGTACTAGCTCCATCAGCAGCAACCTAAGTCTGGAGTCACTGATAGCAGCTTCCTTCACACCCGCCTAGTGAGGAGGGCAGTTGCCAGCAGCAGCAGGACCTGGAGCAGACCCTGAACCAAACAGGTGTGGCCTACTTGGACAGCATTCTGACACCCCAGTTAGAAGATCCGCTGGACTACTGGGCAGCCAAACTGGATGTGTGGCCGCAACTTGCCGAGTTTGCAGTGGAGAAGCTGTCCTGCCTGGCCAGTAGTGTGACATCAGTGTGCCGCCATCCGCCTGATGCCACACATCTTCTGCCAGTTTCTCCATCTGCCACCAACCATCTTTACCAGGGACTGGTATTGCCACCCACCTCCACACTCTGTCATTGTGCCCTCTATGGACCTCATGCTGCTGCTGTTGCTGGTGCCGAGACCTCCACACTGTGTCATTGTGCCACTCTTTGACCTCATGCTGTTGCTCCTGCCGCCGTCACCTCCACTCTCTGTCATTTTGCCACTCTGTGGCCTACTCCGTTTTTGCCACCTCCAGAATGTGATTGTGCCCCTGTCCCGGACCTATGCTGCTGTCACACCGTCACCTCCACTCTCTGTCCTTTGTGCCACTCTGTGGCCTACTCCTGTTTTCGAAAACCCCCAGAATGTCATTGTGCCACTCTCTGACCTCATGCTGCGCTGTTATGCTGTCAACTCCACACTGTGTCATTGTGCCACTCTGTGGCCTATTCCTGTTTTTTCCACCTCCAGAATGTCATGTGCCACTGTCTGACCTCATGCTGCTGTGGCTGCCGCCGTCACCTCCACACTCTGTCACTGATGGGTTGCCACCCTTTAGCTCTCAGCTTGTTTTTTCCAGCTTTCGATGTCATGAACATTCCCGCTTCAGTTTTTTTGTCAGTTTTGCCCTCTTAAGTGCCCAGGAAATTTTATAGTGAAGCGATTCTAAGAGCGGCGGCAGGTATGTGCGTGTCATACTAAAACACAACATTGTATGAAGACCAAACCAAGCTCCCTCTTCCTATTTAAGCATGGCACAACGTTCTACAGCACCCTGCAGGCTCTGTGCAGCCTGGAAATAGCTGGTTTTTAACGTGATTCGTCCCGAAGTTATTCGGACCGAAGTTATTTTTTGTCGGGAAATTCGGCGAAGTGAGCTCCAACACACACCCCCTTTTGACAACTCACATTCAAAAAAAGGGAAAAATACCTCCCTTAGTGTATCTTTTAAAGGGCCGCCCCTCAACTCCGGGAATCAATTTGAATATATGATGGTGGAGGCACTTCTTTACCTCCACTATCAAAAAAATAAACTTTAAGAGGGACTATGGAGGATCAATTTATCTCAACATCAACACCTAAGCATCTTATATCTCAAAGTTACCAATGGCTCCTTTCTTCTTGTGATCAACCACTTCCTCCTTACTTTGTAGCCTGGGAGAAAGAACTCCAAAAGGCATTCACGATTGATCAATGGAGAAAGTGTTTCTTTCGCACTCACAAGACGCTCATAGATTGTAAATCCCAGGAGACGCGTTATAAGATTCTCATTGGTAGAGTGCGCTACTCCATGAATGGTACTCCAATGTCGCAAATACATGTTGACGATGTAATAAAGAGCTATGACTCACATTTGGTAGGGATGTGAAGCCCTGAGAGTTTTCTGGGAAACTATTCTATTTTTCGTGCAATCATGTGTCTGGCACGGGGTCATCGTGCCAGACACTTCAGGAGCTCTACTATTATATATGTTTCATTTCACACAAACCGCCTACAAAAAATCTTCAATTAGACATCTCCTTTAGTTGACAAAAACTAAAATCCCACGATGCTGGCATCAGATGTCACCCCTCTCAGTGGCGGAATGGCTGGAAGAGATTGCTTTCCTCCACCACATGGAGGAGCGCACTTCCCTGAAGATGTTAAAAACTTTTTGCATACTTCAAGGCCTCGGGTCCATTATCAAGACTCCCAAGAATTTAAGTTTAAAGTATGGATCTTGTCAGTGAGATAAGTCCCTCGACATTGAATCTTTTCATTTTAATATGTTTCACACTCTTTTGGTTCCCCCTGCACCTCCCCTTGAGCTCCGATGGACCGAGAGGAATTTCACCGATCTTTGCATCATATCAGGTTTTTTATTTCCTCCCTTTTTTATTTCCCCTCTGTTTTCTTCTCTTTGTTATTTGCTTTTTAGGAACCACTTAAAGGCTATGTTCACACGGCGTCTTTCAGAACATATTTCGGGGTGTAATTGCGTTGCAATGCGCCCCAAAATACGTCCTGTAATTACGCTAATCATCGCTCTCATAGAGAGCTATTACTACCTGCCGTCTTCCCTGACACGTATTGAACGCCGGAAGACATGTCACTTCTTTCAGGTGTATGGGGATAACGAACGGGGCCGGCCTCCCTGCACTTTAGAAGGATTTGCTGACCAGCGCAATCTTTTAAACACACAGCGTCTTGCGGCAGGCACAAGTACATTCCACAAGATGCCGTGTGAACATGCCCAAATTGTTCCAGGAGGCTCTAAATGAGCTGTTTCCTGAGGATGTTTTATTATGTTAAAATGTTAACACCTCCATGATGTCTTTTCGTCCTTTTTGCTTAGCAGCAGCTAACCTGATAGTCTTTTTTTTACATTATATGGTCCTTTCCCATTTTGTTTAGGGCCCCCACCCAACTTTGGCCCAAATTGAAATTTGACATTTTTTTTTGGGGTCGTTATTTAGTGCTCCCAAATCATTTCCCAAATGTTTTCTCTTCTGTATCTTTTAAAGAAAAAATTGTTTCAATTAAAATCTTTAAATGAAAAAAAAAAGACTTTAAATTTAGAAAAAAAAAATTTTTGGGGGAGATCCCCCCAAAAGTTTTCTTTTCTGACAGGGTATGAACAGAATTAAAAAAATCATATTTAAAAAATTTCAGACCTCAAATTTTTAAAATGATGTTATCATAGAAACCCCTTTGTAGACCTCTAGTTACATAAAAACCCAAACCACTTGGGAAAACTAGAGCCCTAAAAAATTTTTGTATTTTTAACCCCTTACCACTTTGTCGTAATCATAGGGAAATGTCGGGTAGGGGTTCCCGAAAATTTGCCGTAATGAGAAATAAAGGGCCCGATTTTTGGGCCCTCACAGGCGGAGCGGCAAATCGCGGCAGGGGAACCAGGGGTAAAATTCCCGCTGGCATCATCCCGCATTTCCCCGCACCCCCATTTAGGCCCCCGGCCGGGGGTTTAAACCCCCCCGATGTCCAGTTTTGCGGGGGCCCGGAGTAAAGCCCCTTTGGCCCGTGATCCCGGCGCAGTAACGGCGCTTCGCCCCCCGGAAACGGGTCCCCTCCCAAAAAACAGGTGCTGAATGGCAGCACCCCTTTTTGTCTGGGTGGTCACGTTTTCCCAAAAAGCTTTGTGGCAGCTTGACAGACAGTTGCCTTGGGGGACAGAATACAACTATAACTGTATGCGGTCTCCTATTGTATGAAAAATTGACGATCGTTCATGAAAACCCCCCCGGGGGGAAAATTTTTAAAAATTTTAAAAAAAAAGGAAAAAAAAAAACCCCCAAAAAAAAAAGAAAAAAAAACCGTACACCCAATTTTTTTCCCCCTTTAAAACCAATCGCCCCAAAAAAGATCAAAAATAAAAAAAGTTAAAATTTTTTGGTATGCCGCTTTTCGTAAAAACCCACCCTATAAATCTGCCCAATTTTTAATTAACCCTTTACGGTAAAACCCCGTAAAAAAAAAAAAAAAAAAATTTCACGGGAATTTGCGATTTTTTTTTTCATCCTGCAGCACAAAAAATGGAGAAAAAAAGGGTCTAAAAAAACTCATACAACATCAAATGATGAAATTAAAACCAGTTCATCCCCCCAAAAAAAAAAGTCATTTTAACAAAGCCGGTATACGGAAAATTTAAAAAAGTTCTGGCTATTGGGAAGATAGCGAGGGCATAAATATTTTTTTTTAAACGATAAAAACATTTTTTTTTTTAAAAAAAATTTGTGTTTTTCAAATAAAAAAAAACAACAAAAATTTGGGGTTCACCGATCTCTAAACCCAAAAGTAAAACTAATTTGTCAGGGATACTGCCCCGGTTGAACGTTTTTAAAAAAAATTTAAAAAAAAAAAAACACTTTTTGGAATTTGGCAGTATTTTTTTTCACCCTGCCTTTTCCAAAAACGGTTTTTTAAAAAAGCGTTCATAAAGCCCTTGCCCCCAAAAATTTTCCAATAAAATTAAAACCATCCGCAAAAAAAAGGGTCCCTAAAAAGTTCCATAAACAAAAAAAAAAAAAATTTATGGCTCGGGGGACCGGGCGATAAAGAAAAAAACGTGTTTTCCTTTTCAAATAAAATTTGTTTTTTTTTTTGTTTTTTTTAAAAGCAAAAAACCCTTTAAAAAAAATATACAAATTTGGTATCCCTTTTAAATCGTATAAACCCTCTGAGATAAATTTTGCATGCCCATTTAAAGCACAGTGCCCTTTTAAAAAAAAATAAAAAACACTCCCAAAGGGATGCTGTATTTTGAAACAAAATCCCCTCCCCCAAAAACCCTTTAATAAAAAGTATAAAAAGAATAAAACATGCCCCCGGAAAAATTTTGTACAAAAAAAAAACTTTCAACTCATCTCGTAAAAAAAAGCCCACAAGAGCCCATAGCAAAAACTAAAAAAGCTATGGCTGTCAGTTAGGCCCAACAAAAAAAAAGCAACTTTTTAAAAACTCCTTTAATTTTGAAAAAGTAATAAAACATAAAAAACAATAAAAAAATTTATATCATTGTAATTTGTACCGACCCCCTTAGTAAAGTTATCCTGTAAATTTACCCCCGTATGGCGAAAAACTGTAAAAATAAAACCCCAAAAAACAATGGGGGGAACGGTTTTTTCCCCCCCCCCAATTTCCCTTTCCCCAATGCTAAAAAAAAAATTAGGGAAAACCCGGGCCCCCCAAAAAATGAAAAAATTCACCCTTAGATGAAAATCCTGGGGTTTGTTAACCCCCAAATTTGGGGAAACTTTTTAAAGGGTTTCACCTGTTCTAGTATTTTTGGGGGTTTTCCCGATGCACTTGGCCCCACCAATTTTCTTGCCCCCCAAAAAGCCAAATAGCGCCCCCCTCCCTTGTCCCCCCGGCCAAAGGGGCCCCCCAAAACAGCTTTAAAAACCCCACATTTTGGGGGTATTCCCGAATTTGGAAAGAAATTGCGAAACAAAATTTTGGGGGGTTTTTTTTTTCCAAGATTTTTTTGAAAAAATTTAAACTTTTTTCAGTTTAAAAATTGCAGATTTTTTGGAAAAAATAATTTTTTTATTTTCAGAGCAAAGCAAAAAAAAATTTGTAAAAAACGCCTTGGGGTTTGATATACTCACTGCACCCCTGGATAATTCCTTAAGGGGGTGTATTTTCCCCAATATGGGGTTTTTTTGGGGGGGTTTTTTATTAATTTTTTTTTTTGGAAGGGGGAAAACCCTGAAATGGCCCCTAAATAAAATCGTAATGAAAATGGCCCCCCAGAGCCCGGGTGGGTTTGCTTTTTCCCTATTCTGGGGTTTGGGGTTGAGCCAAATAATGCAAAAGGGCCACAAGGGATATCTCTGAAACTCAAAATTTGGGGGAAATTAAATTTTTAAAATTTGCTTTTCCCCTGATCACTTTTACCGAATTCTTGTCAAAAATTTTAAAAAAATTAAAAACCCTGCAAAAAAATTAAAATTTTTTAAATTTTTCACTTCCACTTTGCTTTAATTCCATTGAAAAAACCAAATTTGGGTTAATAAACTTCCTAAACCCTTTTGAATATTTTTAAGGGGTGAAGTTTCTTAGAGAGGTCATTTATGGGGGTAAAAACATACAGGCCCAATCAAATTCATTTAGAACTGGATGGGCCCAAAAAAAATGTATATTGCTTTTTTTTTAAAAAAATTGAAAATTACTCCAAAATTTATAAGCCCCATAATTCTAAAAAAAAAAAAGGGCATTTTAAAAAAAAAAAGCCAAAAATACAGCAACATATGGTAGATGCTAGTTTTTAAGCTATTTTGAGTGGGGTTAAAAATCTGTCTTACATGCAAAATTTTTTAAGTTTGAAAATTTGGTTTTTAATTTTTTTCGATAATTTGAATTTTTCAAAAAATAAACAAGCATTTTTTGGACTAAAATTTCTTAATAACTTAAAGCACAATGTGGGTTTAGGGGGAAAAAAAATCTCTGAACACATGGTAGGTTAAAGTTTCAAAAAGTTTTTTGTCAATAAAGTGACACTGACAGATTTAAAAAATGGGGGCCCGTCAAGAGGGCCCAAAAATGGCTCCGGCAGTAAGGGTTAATTGTATAATTTATTTTTGGGGGTTTAATTTGTTACCTTCTGTTTTGAAAAAAAACAATTTTTCTTACAGGGACATAAATTTTTTCATGGATGGAGGGGTAAGGATGTGGGGAAAAATCCATTTACTTTTTTACATTTCCCCAAAAAAACCCAAACATATTTTATTTCACAAATTACCCCAAATTACTTTAAATTTTTTTTACCAAAACCAAACCCCCTTTTAACCCCTTACACACTTTAATTTTTAAATTTTAAAATTTAAATTTAAATTTTTTAACATTTTACAAAAAAAATTAAAAAAACAATTAAAAAACCCTTAATTTTCCAAACTAAATAAACAAAATTTTCCAAAAAAACCCCCAAACAAATATCCCCAAAAAAACCTTAACCCTTTCTTTAACAAAACCCCAATGCCAATCCCCAATCTTTTTCTCCCTCCTTTAAATTTAATAAAATTTTTTTTTTAATTTTGGTTAAAAAAAATTAAAAAAACCCCAAAATTTTGGATTTGGGCCCCAAATTTTTTACAAATTTTTGGGTTCAAACAATTTTATGGATATTTTTTTCCAATTTTAAATAAAAGGTTTATTGAAATTTTAAAGGAGGTTTTGGGAGGGGGAAAAAAGAATTTTTTTCCGGTTTGCTAGTTTCTGTTTGCCGCCCTTCGGTCTGGGGGGAAGGCACCTTTGTTTTCCAAAGGGCCTAATTAAAGGGGCGAAAGGGGGGGCCTTTCGGCGGGGGGCGTATTTCCCACCGGGGGTTTTCTGTTAAATTTAGGGATCTTGATGGGGTTTTCCCGGGTTTTCTTTAAATTGGGGGTGGGGGGGAAAGAAAAATAAATGGGGTTTGGGGGGAATTTTTTAATTAAAAAAAATCAAGGGGGAAAAAAAAAAAAACACAAAAAAAAAATTAAAAAAAACCACAAAACAATGTTTTTAAACATAAGATATTCCAACATATCTAATAGGGAATTCCCCCCGGGCTGGTTTAATCCTTATTTTTGGGGAGAATGTAAAAACTAGAACCCCCTTTTTGGTTTAAAAAGCTGCCTTTCGGTCAGCCAAAATGCACTTCAATACAAAACAAAGATAAGTTTAACCTGAACATTAAAACCTTTTTTATATTTTAACCAGGGGGAAAGGGGTGTGGTCTTTTCGGAAACTTTGTTTTGGGAAAAGGCAACAATGTTTTTCCAAAAAAAGTCAAAGGTATTGAAGATGTGAAAGATTTTGAGATAGTTGGGAATTGTCTCCCCCCCCCCCCCAAAAAGTCAACATATCCAAAGGGTTCCCTTTCGTTTTTCCCCCCCCATTCAATTTGTAATGGGACAAAACAAGGAAAAATCAATTTTTAAAACCAATAATTTTTCCCCTCCCCTTTCCACCAAATGAGGTAATAAAGCAAGAGGTTAACTAGGGGCATATTTCCTTTTAAAAAGTACTTTAACCCCCATAAAGATATTTTTAGTCTATTTTCTATTTTCAGGTGGACCCTGAAGAATTTTATGAGGGTTTTACCAGAGACACATTTGCTTGGATATGGGGGGTGAAGTGATTTTTTCGTCTGCAGTCTCAGCTTATCCCCAACTTGGGAGTAAGCCTGTGTGGGGTATTAAAAAGGAATCTCCAAACTGTCCTTTTGGGGGGTTTGACGTGTAAAAAATGGGGTTTTTCCCCTCCCATAAATAAGTATATAGAAATATTTCCTTTTTGTTTCCACTTGTTAAAAGTTTAAATTTTTAAAAACTTTTTATTTATAACCCTTTTTGTATTCCCAAAACCCAAAGGGAAAATGAGAGAGAAGAGAGAGTCACATATGTGCAGCCACCTCTCCTTTTGCTTGTGAAATTAAACAGTATGTGAGTATTAAAAATTTTTGTTTCCCCGGGTTTGCCCAAAAGAAAGAAGTAGAAAAATGAAGAAATCAGGTGGGAAAAATTTAGAGGGGGAAGAGTATATTTTTATGGGGAGTTTTTTAGAGGGCCTAGCCTCTTCTTTTGAACCGTTTATAAAAAGAAACTGAAAATTCACAGACTTTTATACACCAAAAAACATTGGGCCTTCAAAGGAAAAAAAGGAAAACTTTTAAAAATAAACAAAAAGCAATAAAAAAAGTATTTATTTTTAAAAACAGTCAAGAAATAAAAAATTTGGCCCGGGCCAAAATAAATAATTTCTTACAAGCAATTTTATTTTTCCCAATTGTAAAATTTTTTGCAGAATAAAAAATTTTTAAATTCACATGTAGTGGGAGGGATTGTCCCCAAACCCTATTTTAAAGTCCGTAAAAGCGCTTTAATAGTTCCCCTTTAAAATATCTGTGTTTTTTACAGGAAACCCGTGTATCTCAAGGGTGATGGGAGGGACCCACTTTAGGTGCAAAGGGCCCCCCTTTTGGGAAAAAAAAGCCGTTTGGCCCTTTTTTTATACAAAAACTTTATATCCCGTTGTACCAAAAAGTTTTTTCAACTTTTATCAGGTTTAGCGTACCATCATACCTGATTTTCTGTAAACTGATATCTAAAACAGAACACACGAGGTGCGCTGTGTCTTTCTTCTAGTCTCCTGAATCCTGTATCAAAGCACAGATGTTCTCCTATAGTCAGTTATGCAGAACAGAAGTATCCTTTGCTGCCTTTCGATTAGTCCACTGGTGTGGTGCTGACTGCTTGTCGTAGAAGCCAAGGGCCAAATGAAAGCCCAAGGGCATGCCATCTTACTGTTTCTATTACACGCTGCAGTGGGAGATCCATAATTGAATGGTATTTTGCAATAGTAATATGTTGCAGAAACGTGTTCATTAGTGACTGAAAATACAAGTAGAAAAAAACAAAAAATAAGGTAAAGGTTAAACATAACTGGCATTGCTGCAACTGTTAAAGTATGATCTATTGAAATATAGTCAATAATAATTTTATCAGACACAGTAAACACTGTAGAAGAAAAAAATGACTTTTTTTGTCGATTTGCCACTCAAAATAGCCATACAAAACCCAAAATGGTGCCCTTAAAAACTACACTTCAGACAAAAAAATAAAAAGTTATTGCTCTGATGGTGATGGAAAGCAAATTTTAAAAAATAAAAAAAAAGAAAAAACATAATGAAAATTGCATAAATTAAGAATCACCAAACTTAGATAAAAAAAAACTGTGTTTGCACAGCTCACCAAACATTCATGGATTATCCAGCAGCCAGTCTGTAGGTAGTATATGGTCAACAGTTCCAGCCCCAGGACAAGGGCGTAACGGAAACAGTCCAACAAGAAAGATCCAGCACGCCTGGAGGCGAGTAGAAAAAAGGGGAAAGTTAAAACCTTATAACTTTTTATTTCTATATTGATTAAAAAAGAAAAAAACATGGTGATATATGAGCACCATTTGTCTGGCTCTCAAACTGAAGCATTTTGGGCTCTAGGCCCTTATTTATGGCATAGGAAACAAATGCGAGACTAAAACATTAAAAACCATAAAGAGCCATTAATATGATTCCTGATGCAGGAAAGGGAGGATATCATTTCTTTCACCCTTTAGCTTCACAGCCAGGGCAGGTAAACCAATTAAACCTGCCCTATTCAAACCTGGCCCAGAGTAGGTAAACACAATTAACCCTTTAACGCTCCATAACATTCATGTACGTCATGATGCAAAGCCCTTTAATGCACCATGATGTCCAGGAACGTCATGGAGATCGTGTGCGCCCAGGCGCCGTGCCACCACGCATGCTGCAGGAGCCCAGCAGTGAGTGCAGCCAGGCTTCTGCACTTTCTGACAGGAGCGTATAAAACTCTGTTCCCAGAGGTTTAACCCCTTAGCTGCCACGAATAGCAGTCGTAGCAGCTAAGAAGTTATGAAGTTAAGCTCCCTCTGTCCTCTATCAAAGCCCCCGGCAACAAAATGGTGGGGTTCCCATGGATGCCATGGCCACCCCGGGGCCAGACCTCCGGGTTATCTGTGACGTCATCCTGCCAGGCTCTGCCCAGGGGCAGAGTCTGACAGGATGATTGACAGTTAGGATCATACATTGCAGCATAGAAATGCTGCAAGTAATACCTGAGTTATACCAGCGATTAATGATCACTGAGTAAACCCCCTATGGGACAAGTAAAAAAAATAAAATAAAAGTAAAAGTGTAAAAAAAAAATAAAAAAAAAAAAAATACAGTAAAAAATCACACCCCCTTAACCCTTTTAAAAAATACCCAATCACCCAAAAAAAAAAAAAACAAAAAAAAAAAAGTACACGCTTGGTATCACCATGTGCATAATTAAACCTACCCTACAATCTGTCTTTTTATTTTTACAAAAGAAAAAATTAATTATAAAATGACCAAATTGCAATTTTTGCTTATCCCGCTGCACATAAAACAGAATAAAGAGAGATCAAAAAGTCGATTATTCTGCAAATAAAAAGACCTTACAAAATATGTATATGGAAAAATGGAAAGTTATGGCTAGAGAGCAAGAGAGAGATACATAAATATTGTAAAACATGCCTCTGGGTGTGCTGGATTCAGAATAAAAAACAACATATAATGCTAAGGGCCCCCCCAAGTAATTATATGGACATAAAAGTACCTTAGAAGAAATAGCTGTCCCCCCCCAAAACCTCCCCTTTTTATGGTTACCTAAAAAAAAAAATACAAAAAAATTATGACTTTTCCCGGCAAGGGGAAAAAAAAATGAACTATGTAAACAAAAACGGGGTTTGGGAAAGTGTTACAAAAATTGTTTATCCCTTTAATGACACAGTTATTTTTGGATTTTTGCTATTAATTTATTTCACCCTGCCTTCCAAGAGCCATAATGCTTTATTTTTTTGTCTACATATACATATGAGGGCTTGTTTTTTGGGGTCAGGATTTACTTTTTAAAAGTAAACAGAACTCTGTGCGTGTTGGAAGTTAAACAAAAACTCAATTGTGCCATTTTTAGAAGGATTTGTTTTCATAAAATTTACTATTTAGTATAAATTACATGATATCTGTATTTTGTGGGTCAATGAGGGTCAAATTTATATAATTTTCATTATGTTTTTGCTACTTAAAAAAAAAACTTTAAAAATAAAATTTGCCTTGCACCACCATTTTTTAAGACCAATAACTTTTTTAATTTTTCCACTGTTATTACTGTGTAGTTTGAGGTGAGGGTGAGGTGTAACTTTTATTGGAACACATTTGAACTGTATGTGACATTTTAATCCTTTTTTATTTATTTTTTGTTTGGGAGGGGGGTTGACCAAAAACCTTTTAAGTTTAGTGTTCTTTAATTGGGGTTCAGATTGGGGGTAAAATTAAAATAGCTGTGTTAGATTGGACTTTTATGAATTTGGTGATTCCAAATATTTTTTATCTTTCATTGTATTTTTATTTTTTTTTACATTAACATGTAGTTCCCTTAGGGTACATGAAAATGTAGTTGTTTGACTGCTTGTACTATATACTGCAGTACTGACGTACTGAAGTATATAAGCATTCTGTTTATCTCCTGTTATGGTAGGGTGTAACTGGAGTACAAACATCGCAGCAAAGGAATGGCGCCTGGCTGCCATGGCAGTACAACAGCCCCCCCATGATCGAGTCTTGTAAGGAATGGAGGTGTTGTTCAGGGCTACAGCCCCGTTCTCTAATCACTAAGACGCAGCACAGCACAGACGGTACAAGCCATTAAGGGGTTATATAAGTTGTTTTGCTCTATCAGTTTTTTTAATAAAATAAAACAAAACAGTTGAAAATAGCTCTATATATATATTATAAAAAAAATGGCAGCCTCCCAAATTTAAAATGAAAAAGGTGAAAAAAATACTTTATTCCCCCATTCCCCAGAGCAAAGTTTCGGCGCTAATAGCCTTTTTTAGTAGCCGAAAAAGTTTCTTGAGGGCTCGGAAAAAGTTTTTTGTTCACCTTTTTCACTTTGAATTGGAGGGGGAGTGGATTTTTCTTATATATTTGGGGGACCCGTGACGGGGGGTCAACTTGATGGCACCCACTGTAATTCTCAATTTTCTGGGGTGCTGATATTAAAGTTAGTAAGGACAGCCAGGGGAGGAAAAAAACAGGACCAGTCCTTTAGCTCTGTCTAAAGTTTAGGCGTTTATTTCGGGCCCTTAAACAAAAAAAAAACGTGGGTTAACTTTTAGCCAGAACACAGAGATAATAAAAAAGGTTTTCACGTCCGGTGGGCCTTACAGTCCTGTGTCCCGATCAGCCTCCAGCCTTCCTTGTCTCCCAAATTTAGACCGGCATGTAGTCTGTTCTTGGGAATTCTGCAGCGACACCAGCACTCTCCCAGCATCACAGACAATCAATCACACCCCCCCACCCCGCCTCCAGGGCTTACATACAGAAAAACAACCCCTGGCCTGGCCCTGAAGATGTTTGGGGGCAGTCACCCACCCAACCTAGACTGTCCTGGAAACCAGACCAACTATTGCCCGTGCAAGCATATACCAAAAAACAGTATAAAGTGTGTACAACCTACTGGCCCGGTGCATTAAAATTTTAAATTTTCACCTCACCAAAACCAGGGTTTTTGGTGGCACGTACTTGGGCCCCCACAAACCCCTCTTCTTATTTTATATATACATATTATAATCCCAAAGGGCTAACACTATTAGCCATGTAAACATGCTCAGCATCTCCATGCAAACTACAAACAAAATACATGTTGTTAAATTTAAAATAGAAATAGCTGTATGTATATGACTCAAAAGAAA
>JAODAL010029554.1:0-51421 GCA_025379985.1 Phyllomedusa bahiana | reverse complement strand
AAACAACTTTTTTTATAAAAGCCTTATCTGTGTCCAAAAAAAAAAATCCCCCAAAATAAAACATCCCCTTGACCCCTTTGGAAAATTTGTGAAGAAAAAAAAAATTTTCAGAAACAACATTTTTTAAAATGGCCTGTAGTATAGCTGCATGTCACACCCAAAATGCCCCCAAAAATTCAAAACATGACCATGAGCCATTTTTTTGGACAATTGTGAAGAACAAATGTCTTTAGAAACAACATTTTTTAAATAAGGACCTGTAGTATTGTGCATTTCAAGCAAAATGCCCAAAAATTAAAAAATGACCCTAGCCACTTTTAAATTGTAAAGGGAAAATGCATTAAAAAACAACATTTTTTGTTAAGGACCTGTTATGTTTGATTTCAACAGCACATGACCCAAAAAAAATTTTTAAATATGACTTCTCAGCCATGTTAAAAAATTTAAAGGAGAAATGCACTTAAAGCCACATTTCTTTTTCCAAAAAGGACCATAATATTACTGTATCTCACAGCAACATGACCCCAAAAATTATAAATATAAACTTCTCAGCCACTTTAAAAATTGTGAGGCAACATTGACCCCAAAACCATTGACAATGCAAAAAATTCTAAAGATTGAAGTGAGAAAATGGAATATGGTTTTGTCATGAACCTTGGTGCTTTTACAGTCTCCTCACAGCAAACCAGCAAAATGAACTGTTGGGAATGAGAATAAAAATTGCAGTAAGAAATGATCATTTTAAAAATAAGTTTTTCAAGGGCCCATTTCTGTTTGGAGGGGAAATGTGAAGTAGACCAGCAACTAATCGGTGCCTCGGAAATTTTGGGGCCACAAATCATCAGAGATCCATGCCGATTCATTTTGATGTAAAGTCAAAGATCCACATTATCTGTGGAAAGCCGGATGCGTTGTTGTAATGCTCCTCAGGTTGTGCTGAAGGCCCGCCCAGATATGACGCTGGCTGCTGGGCAGGAACAACACCTCTATGGCGTGGCGAGCCAGCTCGGGCCATTCGTCACATTTTGGATACCCAGAAGTCTATTGGGTCCGGAAAAACATACAAAAACATGGGGGTTGTTGAGACGCAATAGCGTGCACCATGATCTTAAGCTGGTTTCTCTGGGGTTGGTATGTGTGCCCTGCTTTGCATGCGTTGGTGAGGTGGTAAATAAAGATTGCCAGAGGTCACCCATTAGGCTTCTGCCACCTTCCCCTTTGCTGCTGGCTGCCGCTTCGGCTACTTGGCACCTACTGCTGTCACGTTATTCCACCGTGACATTTGAAGAACGTGAAGCAGACGCAACAGATGTCTCCAGTTGATCAATCAGCAAGGTCTCCATTTCCTGCATTTTACTCTTATATTTGGGTGGGTGGAAGGAAAGTGCTGAGTTTTGTTTTGTAAAGGGATCCAGGAGGGTGGCCACCAAATAACGTTTTTTCATTTGATGGCCTTAATGCGAGGATTCATGTTGAGGAAAAATGGAGCATCCAAGCACTCATGTGAGAGATGGAGGGCCCTTTATTTCCCCAA
The DNA here is from genome assembly GCA_025379985.1 of Phyllomedusa bahiana. NCBI lineage: Eukaryota > Metazoa > Chordata > Amphibia > Anura > Hylidae > Phyllomedusa > Phyllomedusa bahiana. The sequence continues at coordinate 49,887 of JAODAL010029554.1, read as the reverse complement.
GCCTCTGGGTCGAGGGGCAACTAGCAAAATGATCTTCCTCATCTTCCTCCTCGCCTCAAATTGCGCCAACTCTTTCCAAGAGGGACGCGGAAACATCGGTGTCTAGGAATACACTCTCCTCCTCCTCCTCCCTCCTGCCGCACAGCTTCAACACAGCCCTGACTTGCCTGAGGGGATGCACCCTGAGAGCGGGTGCGCCACCTTGCACTAGCTCTGGACCCCGAACCACTGCCTAATGAAGACCGATGAAATTGTGGGAAAATGTCGGCCTTGTGGATTTGACGAGAGAAAGGCTCCGTGTCCCATCTGTGTCCGTCTCCTCCTCCGTCGCTGGCGGGACCTGTGTTTCAGAGTGTCCACGATGTTCCAGAACTTCGATCACCACAATGCTCATGCTGACAAGGGCATTGTCCGCACTGACCATTTTTGGTGGCTTCTTCAAACTGGCAAGGATGGTGATGAGCTCTTTCACGCTGCTCCCACTTCGGTGGCTCAAACACCCGAAGGTATCCGCACCATGCTTGTCAGGGCCCATGTGTCACTTCGTTACTGCGGTAAATGGCATTGCGTGCTGCCACAATCTCTGGGAGCATGTGGAGGGTGGAATTCCAGGTGTTGCCACCTCAACATTGAGACGGTTGATGGGGAGGCCGAGCTGACGCTGCAACGCAGCCAGGGACAAAGCAGGGTGCGAACTGGCGGAAGTGCGGGGGGGGGGGGGGGAACTCAGGACTCGAGCCTTCTTCTGAAGGCAGGTCAGACTCGGGTTAGCTCCTTTAGAAATTTCCTGGACGAACCGGTCATGACTGTGCCAGGGCAAAGGGATGTGCTCCAGGCCTACCGATCTCTTAAGGCTGGCCAGCTGATTTCGGGCCCGTTATCGCATTCAATACCTTGCCTGGCACAAGGTTCTTGTCATCCAGCCAGCGCTCGGTTATCGTTGCGGAGAAGCCGGTCCACAGCTCCTGACACTGTGTGGGGACAGGTCTCAAAGAAGATTAATTTTAAACGGCTTGGTTTCTCTGGGCAACGTGGATGCCACCAGAGGACCTTGGGGGGAAAGAGTGCACCATCCCTGCGGGTTTTTGAAGAGCGTGCGCGGAGCCTGAGTGCCACGTCACCCCCAGGAGACATCCACCGAGCGCCCCAGTGAGCTGTCACAGAGATAATAGGGCCTTGGCGTGTCTTACTAGTCCATGTGTACTGTGGTCAGTCGATGGACTTTTCCGGCCACAGATGCAGACAATGCGCTTGAAATTTTAGATGACACGTGGCTGGCCAGGGCCTGGACGCTTTTCTGGCAAAGGAAATGCCTGCTCGGCAATTGGTCATTGGGGGCCCCAGGCATAGGGCCATGACGTGCGGAACCCATCTGTGCACCAGACAGAAAGGGCAACATTTCAAGGCAAAAAGGCCTGCAATGCCGACATCAGGCTTTTGGGTGGGGGGGGGGGGTGGGGGGACTTTGGGATGGGTTTGGGTTAAAGTGTTTCTTTCTGCTCCCAAACCTGGAAGACAGAAAGGCTGGCTGCTAGGGACTGCCGCTGTACGGCGTGCAGGTCGTCAAACTGGCGGAAGGAGAAAGGGTGAGGATGGGTCTATGGTGGTACTCGGGCGAACGGTGGAGGCTGAAGTGGAGGCTGATCCCTCATGATCATGGACTCTGAGACACCTGGGCAGCTGAGGAAAACGCGTGGTGGTAGGCGGAGGAGGAGGAGGCGGGACCAGAGGGTGTGACAGTGGTGGAGGCCGGCGTCGGTCTGGCCTTTTTTGTCCAAGTGTTCCCTCCATTTCAAACTCATACCATTCGCTGCTGTGACTAGATATGTTGGTGGTGGTTAACCACTTAAGGTTCTTGCTTACTTATGCGTTTACGGCAAAAGGCGGCATATGATCGCTGGGTGAATCAGAGGCTTGGTAAAGAAAGGCCAGGCTTGAGAGGTCCTGGACCTTTTTTGCGGCGAATAGCGAAGAGGGGGGTTTGCGCTGACCGTGAGTGGCGGAATCATATCAGCGGGACTTCTGCGACCGCCTCTCCCTTTTGGCGGGACACGTATTGACACTACCATATCTTCCTCCTCGTCACTGATGAAGCGCTTCGCAAGCAAATTCTGCGGAAAAGACTGGATGGATCCGCAATGTCAACATCATCCATCATCATCATCAACACAGGTAACTTGATCGTCCTGACTTTCTGCATCAGAAGTGCCGGGCTACAAGCAAGGAGGGCTGCAAGGGTTGCCGACGCCCGGGATTTTTTGCCGATGACCGGCTCTCCTTCTCCTCCTTGTGCATCAGTAATGGGCATCAGAGCTTACTAAATCATCCTCATTGATCTTTTAACATGCCTTCTTGACCACCAACCGCATTTTGTCTTCAAAGAGGTCTTCTTCAGACAATGGGATTATCCACAGTGGTGGTAACAAGTTTGACCATTTGGGGCTGCTCATGTTGGCGGATGATGAGGATGCTGATGTCAACATTTGTGGCCGTGTCCTAAGAGATTTAAGTGATGTCATAGATAGGCCATATTCTTATATTCATGACTGTTCTAATAACGGGGTATGTCCAAAGGATTGGCGCCATAGCAAATGTGAGGTGCCCCCGAAATATTCAAAAAGGGGTCAAAATAAGTGATCCAGGGAAAACTATAGGCCCAGTAGTTTAACCTCTGTTGTAGGTAAAATGTTTGATAGGTTATCTCAGAGATGTACTATCTGGAGTATTATCACTGAAAATAAAATGTATAACGCCGTTCAGAAATGGTTCATGAAGGGGATCGGTCCTGTCAGGACTTAATTCTTCGAGCTTCTATGAGGAAATGTTCAGTGCTAGACTGGACTCGGGGTGAGGCACTGGAAGTCATTATATCTAGCTTTTTCTAAATGCATTGATACCGGGTGCACATAACTAAAAGGTTGGTAATTAAAATGAGAATGCTTGGACTGGGGGAAAATGTGTGCAAGTGGGTAAGTAACTGGCTTCATGATAGAAAACCAAAGGGTAGGTAATTAACCGGGACATCTTCAGACTGGATCGCTGTTTACTAGTGGGGTTAACAAGGGTCTGATTGGGCCCTATCCTCTTTAACTGTTTCATTAATGATCTTACCAGGGAATACACAGTAGAATATCGATCTTTGCTGAATGTACTAAGCTCTGTAAGTAATCAACCACAATAGAGGGATTATAGTTATTACACAAGGATCTGGATAAGTTGGAGGCCTGGAACAGGAAATGGCAGATGAGGTTTCACATTGATAAATGCAAGGTTATGCACATGGGGAAGAGAAATCATTACATGATTACATGTTAAATGGAAAAAACACTGGGTAAAAGTTGGACATGGAGAGGACTTGGGATTCTGTTCTGGGGACAGTAAACTAATATGTAGCAGCCAGTGTCAGGCAGCAGCAGCAAAGCAAATAGGATCATGGGGGCTGGTGCATTAAAAGGGCATAGATGCACTTGTATAAGAACATTATTCTCCCATTATACAAGTCACTGGTTAGACCACACATGGAATAATGTGTACTGTTTTGGGCACCAGTGCACAAGAAGACATTGTAGAGCTTGAAAAGGTTTTTTTTAAAAAAAAAACAAAAGGCGGGCAACAAAAATAATAAAGGACTGGGTGGACTACAGTACAACAGAAAAAGATTGGGAAGATTAGGGTTATTTAGTTTAGAGGAAAGAAGGCTTCGGGGGGGGACATTAATAATATGTTTAAATCATCAAAGGTCCAATATAGAGATCTCTCCCAAGATTTATTTATACACAGGGCTGGATCTAGAACAAGGGGCAATCCTTTTAGTCTTGAGGAACGAAGTTTCTACATAAACATAAAAAGGGATTCTTTACTGTAAGAGCAGTGAGACTATGGAATTTTGCAGAGGGGATGGTCATGGTGAAATTCAATAAACGAGTTCAAAAGGGTTTGGATGCAATTTCTGGTGCATAATAATATAACAAGTTTATAGTGACTAGGTTCAGGTGAGGGGTCATTGATCTCAGGGATTTTTCTTGATTGCCAGATTGGAGTCAGGAAGGAATTTTTTTTTCCCTAAAATGTGGGACATTGGCTTCTTACTCATTTGGGGTTTTTACCTTCCTATGGGATCAAAACACTTAGCACAACAGGGCTGAATTAGATGACGACTTGTATTTTTTAGCCTTACAAAACTTTGAGGTAAGGACGCTGGATGCAGGTTGCATTACCACTGAAGGACAGATTGGCGACGCTGTTCTTTCTGAGATTCACAGGGCCCTGACCCAGCGATGACTGGCATGTACGAGAGCCTGCATCTGACGATTCCGCTGGCATGCGTGTTGTGCCCAGCACTGGAAGGAGCACCTTCTCTCGTTCCTCTAACTCCATGTGACTACCAAAATCTTTGCTCGCTTACCACCTGCATGTCGCTCCATGTTCAGAAATATAAAAATTTGAGGAAGGTATGGAATGTTTTGGAAAGTCTCTTATTAAAAGACGGCAAATCACAGCTATTCTCAAATCCCTCTAATCAAAAACAAATTGTGGATTCAAATTTAACTGCATCGGTGTCTATCAACTAAATCTGACTGGGCAAAAGTGCATAAAAACACGTATCTGTTATGATTTTCGTATAAATACACGGTATTTTTTGCACTTTCAATTCGACCTGTGGTGACTATAAAATTGTATTTTAGAGTTACGTGCAAGCTGCGTCCAGAGACAAAGCTTTTAGTGCGCCAAGTCAGAAAACACGTATCTGGAAATTTATTCGGATAATAAAAGGTATTTTTGGGCACCTATCAATTCACCTGTGGTGACTACAAAATTGCTTGTATTCTAATTTAACTGCAAAGTAGATCTATCAACAAAGATGGCCTGTGCCAGTGACAAAACACGTATCTGAACTGTATTCGGCTAATAAAGGTATTTTTTGGCACCTATCAATTCACCTGTTGTGACTAAAAAAATTGCAGTCTATTTTTCACATTTAGTGCAAGGTGCCTCAGATGAACAAAGATGTAGTGCGCCAAGTCAAAAAAACAACGTAATCTGTATGTGATGTCGGATAATAAAAGGTATTTTTTGGCACCTTTCAATTCACCTGTGGTAACTACACAATTGCTGGATTCAAATATAACTGCAAAGGCTGGCTTGATCAACATATCTGGACTGGGCAAAAGTGCAAAAAACAACGGTATTGTAATGTATTCTGGATAAATAAAAGGGTATTTTTGGCACCTATCAATTCACCTGTGGTGACTAACAAAAATTGATAGTATTACAAATTTAACTGCAAAATACTATATATCACAAAAGCTGGCCTTCGCCAAGTGAAAAAAAAAACATCGTATCTGAAATTGTATTGGATATAAAAGGTATCTTTTTGGAACCATATCCAATTCACCTGTGGTGACCTAAATAAAATTGGCAGTATTCACATTTAAGTGCAAAGGTGCCTCAATGAACAAAGCTGTAGTGCGCCAAAGTCAAAAAAACACGTATCCTGAAATTTTATTCGATGATATTACAAGGTATTTTTGCCACCTATCAACCTGTGCTGACTTGCTGGATTTAATTTAAGTACAAGGTGGATTTATAACAAAGGTGGAGTGGTCAAATATTTGAAAATGCACACCTATCTGAAATGTTATACTGATAATAAAAGTGGAGTTTTGGCACCTAACTCAACAGGTACCTGCAGTTATTAGAAAGATGTGTATGCTATAAGTTCAGGGCTGCCCAATATCCAGCAAATATTTCCAAAAGAAAAAATAGAAAACTGTTATTAATAAAGCTTATTGCATTGTCTACACTAAGTCTGGTGAAAACCTTTTTATCCAGTATTCTTTATAGAGCTTGTCTGTGTACGCCCGCGGGGGGCCCCCTCTCCGCTCCCACCGTTGACTTTACAGCGGTAGGTGCTCCTTTAAAATTCTCTACCTAACTATATAAATCTTCCGAATCTCTAATCTAATAAATTGTAAAGGATCACGCTAATAGTAGAGGTTTCTCTGTGAGAAATATAATAATTTCGCTGAAGCTGTTTGGAGACATGCAGAGCGCACGTCCTTCTGCTCTGAGGCGCCTGAGAGACACTGAGCTGAACAGGGAAACGGACTGTTCTATGTAAAATGAGGTCATGTGATTTTTCCAGCCAATCGCAACCATACACATCCCAGTCATGACGTCGCACACACACCTCACCCTGCTCTATTCTGTAATCTGATTTGCTGGCCGCCAAAATTACAGGAAAATGGCGCGATCTTAATAGATGATGCACAGATTTTAGCCTTAATTATCGCATGATCTAAAAATTTCGATCACCATAAAATCCTTGCCGATTTCAACTTTGTCGATAATAAACGCTCAACACTACAGATGTATAAAACTCACAGCAAAAGAAATGTCATCCATATTTAAAACATAATAATGTGATTCTGCTGCCTTATAGAGAATATATCACACCCGTGTAATCGTAGCAGAAAAAGGTTAGCAATTCAGTTATGTGACGAGGATAACTAAATGAATACAGATAACACAACCCTTGAAGATCCAACAATATCGTGTTTATAGGTTCTTATGAGTGTAGCTCTAACAGTAGAGTGTATAAAGGTTAAGTGTAGAGGAAAAAAATGGGGACCACCACTTTAAATCATAATGCTTCTCACCACACAGGATAGGTTTGAAAAATATACTTTATGAAAAAAGCTAGACAGTCTGTGATGTGTTCCAACAGACCTCAAATAAAATATATTTTCTTTATGTTAAAACACCTTTTTAAACTCTCACAATTTTTTTTTTACCACAAACCCTAGCCCTAACCGTGTGGCTTCTTATATGTTGCTTAGATGTTCTCTAAATTTTGGGCTAGAGTTGGGGAAAAGGTTTTGGGTCTTCTTTTCAAATATTTTATTCTGATGAACCCAAGTTGATACCTTGAAATTCAAGTGGAATGTGACTTAAATCTGAAACATGATCGTAACAATTATTTTGATTAATTTATGATATTTTGTGAAGTGCTGTACAGAGATTGCTGTCATTTATATTGATGCTTGTCCCCATTGAAGCTCACAAGTTAAATTCCACATGAACCCATCAGTGTATTTTTGGAGTAGAAGAAACTGCAGAACTTGGGGAAGACCAAACAGACATGGAAAGAACATACAAACTCCATGAAGATGTTTTCTTTGGTTGGATTGGAACCCAGAGCCCCAACACTGCAAGGCAACAGTATTAACCGCAATAAGGATTTAATTATGCTTGGCAGTTTCTGCTCAAGTTGCAAAAACTACAGATCAATGTAATGAAAATAATAATTATATGTGTAACTTCGATTTTGACCTTATGTTTAGTCCTATCAAATAGTATGTGTTTTTGTTTCCTGCATTGCTTTAGGCTTACAGGAAATATAGTTTGTACACAGCTATAATTCAAGAAATGTATTTTTTGTCATGAGATTGGTCATAAACATGTATCTATTTTTTCATAACTGCTGCAAAACTATTCTAAAAATTATGTTAAACACTTAAAAAAGTAGATTCAATTATGAACAGCTGACAGTGGTGAAGGTTCAGTGTAGTTATACAGTACCAGCACAAAATGCTGGTTTGACACTGGCTCATTGTTGCCATATGTCCACAATGCAAGAAAGTGTTTCCAGCAACAATCCAGGGTGTTCAAGTAAAAATGTTTACTTGAACACCCTGGATTGTTGCTGGAAACACTTTCTTGCGTTGTGGATGTTTGTTAGAGGCTGCTTCTACCTCTCCGTGCACTCCAGAGGACATTTATACTCAAGGTGAGCTGACCATATATATTTCGGATCTCATTGTTGCCACATAAACACATACTTGGGGTTAGATGGTTAGAAAAAGGGAGCCCCCTCATTATGTGAACCACCAAATAATGCGCTGATACATACTGCAGTATCTAGGAGGTTAAATGGCCCAAATTGGAGTTAGCTCCATTTCCACCTGCTGCAGTTGGAGCCCAGATGTACAGTATTTCACAAAAGTGAGTACACTCCTCACATTTTTGTTATTATTGTATTATATTTTTTCATGGAACAACACTAAAGATATGACACTTTCATACAATGTAAAGCAGTCAGTGTATAACTTATATAACAGTGTAAATTTGATATGCCCTCAAAATAACTCGACACTCAGCCATCAATGTCTAAACCACTGGCAACAAAAGTCAGTACATCCCTAGGTGAAAATGGACAAATTGTGCATAAAGTGTCAATATCTTGTGTGGCCACCATTATTCTTACTTATTCCTCAAAAACTGCCATATATCATTAATTTATGTTCTTAAAACTTGTATAGAGTAGCCTTATAGGGAATTCCTTGTTTTAATCCCTCATTCATAGTCCTTCAAAAAATGCAAAAGGCTACAGTAAATGCTTTTAGCTACCTTACTTTCATATCCAACCGGTGCATAGACTGAACATTTTAAATAAACGAACACCTACGGCGATAAACAATTGAACAAGTAAGCACTTAGCTTGGTGTGAAACACCTTCTTATATTTTTAAGTCCCAAAATATTTTCATTGGAAGCTGAATGGAGAGGAGCGCAATCTTCCTACTGCCAGCCGACAGCGGCGACGTTTCGGAAATGGTTCTTAATTTTTTAGAGGTGTTCGTTCATTTAAACATGTTTATTGAGATAATTAGACATGACAGTGGTAATCAAAAAAAAAAAATCACGCCAACTAAGGCATGATAACGAGGAAGCAATAGTGAGTGTCTATCGTAACATTTAAACAAGTTAACTTAAGAGTAACGGTAGTTACGTAAAAAAGAAAGGGAAATGTTACAATCCAGAGAGGGCAAGGGGTTTAAAGGGAAAAAATACACAATCAGCATATAGTCATCAAAGGAAATTTGTATACACTTCTGAAGAAATATATTATTGTGCTATAATTGAAGAACTCAATGTAAAGGGGCTAAGAGGTGTAGTATCTAGAGGACAACCATGGAAGCCACAATTGTCTTTTTTTAAGACAAAGGAAGGGAGGGTCAGATAAACGTAACTCGCACTCGCAGTTGTAATTGACCCGCCGAATGATCTCTACCAGAGAGGGTGTGTTAGGGTCTTTCCACATGTGAGCAATAGCCATTCGAGTGGCTACAAGGATATGGAAAATAACTGTTCTGAGGGTGGGGGGGAAATCCATCAGGCCTATGTCCAGAACTGCTAGTTGGGGAGTTAACTTAATCTGTGCCTTGAGTACATCAGAAGTCAGTGTCTCAATCCCTGTCCACAATGTCCTAATAGCAGGGCAAGCCCACCATACGTGCAGCATGCTCCCTTGTTACCCGCATCCTTTCCAACATTGGTTTGAGGAGCTTGGGAACATATGGGCTAGTGTGGTGGGTGGAAGGTACCAGCGTAAGTGTATTTTGCGCATCAACTCTTTGTGATTGGAGCACTTGGAAAGTTTTGCAGGGGCACTAAAGGCGCAGTACCACGTTTCAGGTTCAAAGGAGACGGATAGCTCTTTTTCCCATTTGGTCGTGGGCGAGAACTTAATAGGGTTTTGATCTGAGATGAGTAGATGATATGTCAGAGATAGGCCTTTATGGTAGCCTTTTTTATTATGGAGGAAGTTGTAGAAATCCGAGGGTGTAAAACACGAGTCTGCCCATCGGATTCCCGAGACAATGTGGCGTATCTGTAGGTATTGGAAAAAGAGAGATGCTGGGAGGTGCCATTGTCTTGAGAGGTCCGAAAAGGAGAGAAGAACCCCATCCTGGTATAGCTGATCTACCAAGGTGAGTCCATGTGCATTCCAGGAATGAAAGGAGAATTCGGTGGACCAACAATTAAGGGAAGTAATCGTAAGATCCTGTTTCCTAATTGGGACCCAGTTATTATACACAACGTACCTGGACCACACTTGAAAGAGGTCAGAGAGGGAGGCAAGGGAAGAGGAAGGTAGTGGAGCTCCCACCAATGAGGATTTGAGGTGGAGGTCTACTGAGTGTGGCGTAAATGAAACAGATTCAAGAGAAGACCAAGAAGTCTCCTTAGAATTTTGCCATAAATACAAGGCCTGTTCCAGTAAAATAGCGATGTTATATGAAGACAGGTTGGGGACTGCCAGTCCTCCGTTATTATAACTATGATAAAGTATTTGTCGCTTAATCCTGGGCTTACGCCCGTTCCAAATAAAATTGGAAAGTAGACGCTGAATTTTGTTGATCATATGAGTTGGGATCAAGTATGGAATAGCTCTACACATGTATATGAATTTTGGCAGTAGCGTCATCTTAATCACGTTTATCCTAGCTAACCAGGAGAGATTGAGGGATGTTAGGCGTTTGGTCTCCTCTTCAAAGTTAGCGAAGAGGCAGTTATAGTTGGATGAGACTGTCTGGGTATGGGAGTGGAAAATTTTAATTCCCAGGTATTCAATGTACTCAGATGCCCGGTTAAAGCCAAAATGGTCATATTTACTTTTTTGAGAGGATACGTTATTGACTGGGAAGAGGGATGACTTGGATTTATTCAATTTGTAATATGAAAGTCTAGAGAATACATCCAGGGTTTCTATTATCGCTGCGATTGACGGTTCAGGCTTAGAGATGATCAACATGACATCGTCAGCATACAAGCTGATTTTGTGGGATATGTTACGGACTAACATGCCGGTGATATTCGGGTTCATTCTAATGTGTTCCGCACGAGGTTCCATGCATAAAACAAAAATTAAAGGGGAAAGGGGGCATCCCTGACGAGTGCCATTAGAGAGAGTGAACGAGCGTGAAAGAAATCCGGAAGTTAATACTCTCGCTGATGGAGAGGTGTAAAGAGCTAGCATAGCTCCAAGTAAAAACCCAGAGAAGCCAAACCTTTGTAGAACGAGCTTTAAATATAACCAGTTGACCCTGTCGAAAGCCTTCTCCGCGTCTAGGGATAAATATACCACCGATGGCGCGGAGAAGGAAAGCTTTTTTGTGTTAGGCCCAAGAGGCGGGCGGGTGGCATCCTTTGCTTGTCGGCCTTTAATAAAGCCCACTTGGTCCCTATGAATCAGGGAAGGCAAAACGGAGCTCAGGCGGTTAGCTATGAGTTTGGCGTATATTTTAATATCATTATTGAGCAAGGAGATGGGTCTGTAGTTAGAAGTCAGATCTTTCTGTTTGCCTGGTTTTGGTATTGTGGTAATGACCGCAGAGAGCATTTCAGGTAGGGGGGCACCAGACGTAGCTATCTCGTTACACAGCAGTGTTAGGTGTGGGGAAAGTAAATCAGAAAATAGCTGGAGGTATTCGTTGGAGATACCGTCCGGCCCTGGAGACTTATTGGTTTTGCTAGACCGGATAGTCCTTTGGATCTCATCTAAGGAGAAAGGTCTATTAAGGTCTTCTAATTGGGAAGTACTTAGTTTAGGAAGACTAATAGAACCGAGGAAAGAATTAATGTCAGATTCCTTAGGGGCCGGAATATTTTCATTATCGTGAATATTATATAGTTTGGAATAATATTCTGCAAACTGGTTGGCAATATCTATGGGATTTATAACTTTATCTCCGGAGGGTGTGGTTAAGTAAGTGATGCGGGACTTTGAATATTGCGACTTAATCCTATTGGCAAGGAGTTTACCAGGCTTATCTCATTGGGTATAGAATTGCCATTTTACCTTGGCTAAATTAAACTCATATTTTTGCAGGTATATGGTACGTAACTTGTTTCTGAGGTCCGCTAAGGCGTTTTTATTATTTAATGATGGATTACTTTTGAAGTCAGCATCTGCCTTTTTAATTTCGTCTAACAAGTGTTCGACCGTAGCTCGTTGTTTCCTTTTTTCTCTACTGGCAAGATTGATAAAGATCCCACGTATATAGGCCTTGTGGGCACACCATAGGATACCCAGGGTGGGCGTAGATGGTGCATTGATCTCAAAGAAATCCTTAATGTGGGAAGATAAAAACTTAACATTTGTGGGATTTTTTAGAAGGTAGTTATTGAGCCGCCATAAGGAGGCGCCAGGAGACTGAAGACGCGAAGCAATGGACATAAACACTGGGGCATGGTCTGACCAAGTAATGTAACCGGTCTCTGAGGAGATCAATTGGTCCAGGACAATCTTATCTGTTACAAAAAAATCCAAGCGGGAATGAACGTTGTTAGGGGGGGAAAAAAAGGTGTAGTCCCGTTCTGTTGTATGTAGGTAACGCCAAATATCATGGAGGTCTTCCTCACAAAGTAGGTCCTGAAGGTCATGGGTTGATTTTCCTCTCGATCTGGACCTGTCCCATTCAGCATTGACCACTGAATTAAAGTCTCCACATATGAACAGACCCCCTTTCCTAATTTCTTTAGCCTACCAATAATTTTTTTGATAAAAGTTATTTGACCGATATTAGGGGCATATATAGCGGTGAGTGTGTACGGTTTTGAATTGATCTCACAGTTTAATATAATGAATCGCCCATCAGGATCAATAACTGAATGGATAAGGGTAAATGAAATTGAGTTTTTGATCAGTATTGCAACTCCTGCGCGTTTGGTTGGCGCATGCGCTTGGTATATGTGGGGAAAGAGTTTATGTTTCAATCTCAAGTGGTCATCCCTAATAAGGTGGGTGTCTTGGATACACACTGCATCTGAGTTAGTTTTAAGAATATCTCTCCATAATAAAGATCTTTTGAAAGGAGAGTTAAACCTTTCATTTGAAAGAACAAAACTTAATAGAAAATCAAAGTCGTGTCGGACAGCTGTGTGGGCCGAAAGGGCATGACTATAATCTGTGGAATATAAAATGAAAACACCACATGTCATTACCAGCAATCATCACTCCCAAAGGGAAAAACGAGTGAAAGGTGAACAATAAATTCAATTTTAACACAAGAGAAAACATTTTCATTCCTAAAAGGAAAAAGGTGAGGGCAAAGTCCTGCCTAGAACCTGAATGCAGGAAGACAAAGCAGGCGAACTAATCAGCGCATGCTCAGGTAAGAGCTGAAAGCCGTGCTCCAGCGAGATATAGAAGCCAAAGTTCTTTGTCACACTAGTGGTCGGGACTTGGATCTTGCACGTGTCGTTCTATCCGACCAAAGCGGCGTGATCATTTCTGGACGGAGTTGTTTCTTCCTAGCGGGACTTGTGTCTGAAGGGGAAAGTAGGTTCCATCCACGGAGGGTGAGGCAGGCCTCTTCTGGAGAAGTGCAAATATACTGGGTACCGTCCCTTGTGATAATTAATTTCACCGGAAACCCCCAGCGATATTGGATATCTTTGTCACGCAAGATTCTAGTGTATGGTTGAAATTCTTTTCGTCTGAGCATGGTTGCGGCAGACAGATCTGGAAAAATAGATAGTGCTTGGAATCGGTCAGGGAGTGCGTCTTTCCTCCGGAGGGCTCTAAGGAAATCCTCTTTTGTATTATAAAGTGGATCCTGGCGATAGGGGTCTCTGGGAACTTGATTGGGTAAGTTCTTCGGTTTTGGGAGCCAGTGAATTCTATCAAATTGTAAGATTCCGATTGAGGCATTTGGAAGGATGAGACATCAAATCTGTGAGGAATGCATTTAATTTTGGGCAGGCATACGTTTTCAGGAATGCCTCTAATTCTAACATTGTTGCGTCTGGATCTGTCTTCCAGAAACCAGCACTTTAGACGCTAGACGTCGGGACCTCCTCCTCCAAGGCATTATTGGCATCTATCAGGTGTTATGGGACTTCGCAAAAATCTGCCATTTTGTGCTCGATGTGCTCGGTGCGGGAGGCTAATGAGTGGAAATCCTGCCTAAGATCGTCCATCATTCGTTTAAGATCTGTCTGCAAGGAGGAGCGGAATGAGGAGAACAGATGTTGAAGCATATCGACTGTTAGAGGTTGGGGGTCAGGTATATCGTGACGAATCGAGATCCACAGATTCCGCCCCAGATGATGGGGTCGGGGGATTTTAGGAGGAGGGAATTTCAGACCCCCCTTTGCTTGAGTGGAGGAGAAAAAAATCAGGTAGTTTTGTCGGTTATTGCTTTGGTTTTTCTTGGACGTACCCCCATATTGACTGAGAGGAAGATGAATTTATAAGGGCTGGAAGATAGGTAGATAACAGTGTACTTGTCTACCTGTACTCTGGGTTCTAAACAAGTTAGGTAGCGTGTAGAAGGGAAAATATGGTGACAAAGAAGGTGTAGAGGTAGGTACAGAGTTGGTACAACTATGTTTTACATGCAGGAGTATGCTAGCGCTTCCTTGGGAAAAGAATAGAGATGGAAATCACAATATAATTGGCAGTGAAGATAGCCAAGTACTGTTGGGTAGGCAGACCCGCCAATTGGTTTCTTAATAGCAGGGGATAGTACAGTGATGTTCTGTCAGAGAACGGTGTTAGTTAAAAGTCCGCGTCTGAAGGATAAGCAGGAGCTTTATGTGCTCTGGGTCGCCTCAGTTGTTTGGGTGGATTTTATATATTGGGCAAACAAAACATGTATGGTATCGGTCAGGATGGTAACAAATCTCCGGGGGGTAAAGGTTTTAAGTGGACTGTATCTGGGAAGTTCACTTCGTCTCTGAGAATGATGGAGCTGATTTTTGTTGAGACTGTATGGATGGGAGTAAACCCCTGTAAGACTATCTTGAACAGTCTAATCTCACCCTACTAATGATGGAGAATGTCAGATAATAAGATTCAGCAGAATACTTGTTCTTGCTAGATGGCCAGGTTAGAAATTATAGAGGGACCTGTATTGCAGCACTTTATAGCGCAGGGGACTTGCTGCAGGAGGAGGAGTTGCAGGCTTTCTAGGTAGAAAACGGTCCCTGTGTCAGAGGATGTACTAGAAATAATGAATAGACTGATATCACTACTCCAGGTGAGCTTGATGGGGGAACCTGAAAACTCCGGTGTTGCGCCAGGGGTTAATATAGACCCTCAGGTGAAGAAAGCAGGGTGGATTCAGCAAGATGAAGGATTGTTTATTTCTATTTCTAAGATGCCTGCTGACTGTTCATGCGGGGGAGGGGCCCACTGTACTCACCGCCGGGATCCGTTTAAATTTAGAGCCTTGTGAGGGCTAGATGTAGAGCCGAGGATCTGTCCAAAGACTGACACAGACCGGAGAACGGGAGGCGAGCCGTGAGTTCTTGCAATCAGCTGCGCTTCTGCCTTCTTCACACTGCAGCGCGCGGGACCGCGCCTGCAGCTAGGGTCCCGCGGAGCTCGGCAACAGTGCCCGGGACCACACCGGTGCCCGAAGTCGCAGAGACTGGCCTGGGGAAGGTAGGTGAAGACAGTCCCGCCTGTGCGAGGGCCGAGTCACGCACACCGCTGCGTTGATAGTGCCGAACCAGGCGGGTATAGATGCACTGTAATGGCCGCCTTGCTGTGAGCTCAGGCCTCTCACTCCACGTGGAGAGGGATCTCCGGATCCGTGAGTCGCACCGAGGTCTGGGGCGGCT
Source organism: Phyllomedusa bahiana (assembly GCA_025379985.1). NCBI lineage: Eukaryota > Metazoa > Chordata > Amphibia > Anura > Hylidae > Phyllomedusa > Phyllomedusa bahiana. The sequence continues at coordinate 34,474 of JAODAL010029554.1, read as the reverse complement.
CAAATTAATCCTCTCCTCCGGTAGCTGCCAACGAGGTAGGTTGGAGGTCCGTCCAGAGGCTTCTCAGGCTTAGTTGGGCTGGTTTCTGGAGACCAAGGCAGGAGCTCTCACACTGCACGTCTGTCTACATGTCCGGTCAGGCCACGCCCCTCCATTTAAAATGTTCAATCAATGGTTGGATATGAAAGTAAAGTAGCTAAAAGCATTTTCTGTAGCCTTTTGCATTTTTTTAAGCACCATTATTCTCAACCATGGAGCTATTGGGCATGGAGTTCATTAGAGCTTCACGGTTGATTCCTCTTCCACTACTCAATCACGACATCACAGAGCTGTTGGATCTTAGAGACCTTGCGCTTTTTCACCTAGCATTTGAGAATTCTCCACAGATGCTCAATAGGGTTTAGCTTTGGAGACATGCTTGGCCAGTCCAGCATCTTCATCCTCATTTTCTTTAGCAAAGTGATGGTCATCTTGGAGTAGAGTTTGGGATCGTTATCATGTTGGAAAGTTCTCCTGCAGCCCAGTTTACAAAGGGAGTGGATCATGCTCTGCTTCAGTATGTCACAGTACATTTTGGCATTCATGGTTCCCTCAATTAACTGTAGCTCCCCACAACCGGTAGCACTCATGTAGTCGCAAACCACCAAGCTTGACTGTTAGCAAGACACACTTTTCCCTGTACTCCTCACCTGGTTGCCACCACACACGCTTGATACCATCTAAACCGAATACATTTATCTTGGTCTCATTACATTTTATAACCTGGTTTCAGTAATCCTTGTCCTTAGTATGAGTGTGTTCAACAAACTATGTGTAGACTTTCTTCTGCATCATCTTTAGAAGAGACGTCCTTTTGGGATGAAAGCCATACGGAACAATTTGATATAGTGTGTGGTATATGGTTTATGCACTGACATGCTGACTCATCCCCCCCTCCCATTTAACCTTTGCTGTAATGCTGGCAGCACTCATATGTCTATTTTGAGAAGACCATCTCTGGATATGACGCTGAGCATGTGCACGTAACTTCTTTGGTTGACCATGGCCAGGCCTGTTCTGAGTGGAACCTGTCTTGTTAAACCTCTGTATGGTCTTAGCCACCATGCTGCAGCCCAGTTTCATGGTGTTGACAATCTTCTTATAGCCTAGGCCATCTTTATGTAGACCAACAATCCTTTATTTTTTTGGATCCTCAGACCAGTTCTTTGCCATGAGATGCCATGTTGAACTTCCAGTGACCAGTATGAGCGTGATAACACCAAATTTAACACACCAGCTCCCTATTCACACCTGGGACCTTGTAACACTAACAAGTCACATGACACCATGGAGGAAAAATGGCAAATTAAACACAATTTGTCTATTCACTTTTGTTGCCAGCAGTTAAGACATTGATGACTGTATGTTGAGTTATTTTGAGGTCACACCAAACTTACACTGTTATACAAGCTGTACACTGACTACTTTATGCAGCATCAAAGTATAATATCTTCAATTTCAGTGTTGTCCCATGAAAATATATAGTACAATAGATAAAAAATGTGAGGGGTGTACTTAGTTTTGTGAAATACTGTATGTTAAAACCACTTCCTGCTATGCATGGTGCAGGCACAACTTCTGAGCCCACACCATCCCAGCACTGCTAGGAGACCTGCCAATGCTTCCAGGAGCCCAGGAGGATTCCCCTTTTTCCATGAATCTCCTGGAGAATCTTTGAGAGTCAGCATATACAGCAACACACAAATGATTCTGTGTTAACATCTCTGCTCAACTCATCTAACAGCATTATTTTGATGGGATCATGACTACTTATCCAGACTTTCTGTGAAATGTGAGATAGTTGGTAACCTTTTGTAGAGTCTTATCACTAAGATACAAATAGAGATATCTACATGTATGTGTATATATGGGTAAATGGAGGTAACTACTTCCTAGCATCTGCAGGTAAAAACATCTGTACAATAACTTAAATACAAGACACTCCTTAATCCCTTCACAACGATGAATGTAAAAGTATGTCTAAGTCATGCAGGGGTTAACACAAATGGATGCAAGTTTACGTCTAGATGATTGTGTGAACTCTAAAACTGAGTTTGCACAATAGTTGTGGGAAATCAGCTGTACATTACATCTGACATACTGCAGCATAGGCTGCCGCGATAGGCTGTCCCTATCGCAGAAGCCACAATATAATCACGGCTGTTGGAGTCTTACCTGACAGCCCAGGCACCTGAGTAAAACTTTCAGGCTGTCTGTGACGTCACGATGACTGGCCGTGGCGTGTGGACATGGTGATTGACAGTCGCTATGGAAACCAAAATAATGGGGAAAAAAAGGAAAACGCAGACCCAAAAAATAAAATAGAAACATGCACACCACCCTTTTCCCTCTTACAAATGCCATTCATCCCAAAAAAGATCAAAAAAATTTGGTATCATCACATGCGTAACAACCTACCCTATAAATCTGTCATGTTAATCAACTCTGATTAAACCCATAAAAAAGAAAATATCAGTCACAGAATTGTGATTTTCGTTTATCCCGCAGCACATAAAATAGAATAAAAAGTGATCAAAAGCTCAGATAAATCCAAGTGGTATCAATGAAAATGTCAGTTTATCCTCATAAAATCCCTTACCGCCATCTGTGTATGGAAAAATAAAAAAATCAAGTTATGGCTAATCAGTAGAGATAGAAATCGCATAAATATTGTCGTTTACATAATAAGAAAACACTTTTTTTTAAAGCACTAAAAGCCATAAAAGAACTATATAAAATTGCGCGTATCGCATAATCCTATCTGACCACAACAGAGTATACTAATATTGTAATGTACTGATGCACGGTGAGCGCTGTTACAAATAAAAAAACACTACTTAGGATTGCAGCGATCGTTTTCTTCCATGCCTTAAATAAATGGATTTAAAAGCGCTCAAAAAACCTTGTCACTAGAGCATGGGGCTCGAATTTCCGAATTTCGCACGTTCGTCTCACTTCGACACGGATTTCTCGGCAAAAAAATAACTTCGTTCCACGCTAATGCGACTTCGGGCACGGAATCACTGGTTAAATTTTACAGCTATTTCCAGGGCTGCAACAGAGCCGGCAGGGTGTCTGCTAGAACGTTGTGCACGTATGCTATTTAACTATATGCTGAGGGAGCTTAGCTTTGTTTGGTCTGTCATACAATGTTTGTGTTTTTGCTATGACGACACGAGATCGAATGCCGCCGCTCTTAGAATCGCTTCACTATTAAAAATTCCCTGGGCATTTATACGAGGGCAAAACTGACAAAAAAACACTGAAGGGGGGGGAAATGTAGCCTGATTAAAGTCATGGCCAAGGACAGCTGGAAAAAAAAAACAGAGAGGAGGGGCTTAGAGTGGCAACATCAGGACAGAGTGTGGAGGTTACGGCTGCAGCCACAGCAGATGAGGTTCACTAAGTGGAACATTGTTATTCTGGAGGTGGCAAAAACAGAAGTCGGCCACAGAGTGGCACAATGAACAGTGTGTAGGTCACGGCATCAGACACAGCTAGCAGCATAAGGTAAGACAGTGGCACCAATGGTCAGTGTGTAGGTCACGGCAGCAGCCACAGCAAGCAGCATAAGGTTCAGACCAGTGGACAATGGGACAGTGTGTATGGCTCACGGCGAGCAGCACGACAGCAGATGCTTGACGGTCAGACTGTGGCACAATGACACAGTGTGTAGGTCACAGCATCAGCACATAGCAGCCAAGCATGAGGTCAGACAGTGGGCACAAGGTCATTCTGGAGGTTGGTTAAAAACAGGAGTAGGCCTCAGGTGTGGGACATTTGACACGGGTGTAGGTCATGGACAGCTGGCATCAAGAGCAGGCATGAAGGTTCAGACTGTGGCACAAGTGACCAGTTGTGTTGGGTCTACCGGCTTCAGCCTCATGCTGCAGCATGAGGTCAGACAGTGGCACCAATGACAGCGTGTAGGTCACGGCCAGCAGCCACTAGCAGCAGCATTAGGTCAGACAGTGTTGCACATTGACACAGTGTGTATGGGATGTTAACGACCAGCAGCAACCGGCAGAAGCATTGAGGTCAGATCCATAGGTGGCACATGACACAGTGTGTAGGTCACGGCAGCAGCACAGCCAAGCAAGCATGAGGTCGGACAGTGGCAGCACGATTGACATTCTGGACGGTGGCAAAAATAGGACAGTAGGCCACAGAAGTGGGAACAATGAAACGCAGCTGTGTAGTCTCGGCATCAGCCACACCAGCAGCAATGAGGGTCAGGGCACACTATGACATTATGGAGGTGGTAAAATCACGGAGTTAGGACACAGAGTGGGCTCAATGACCACAGTGTGAAGTCACGGGCAGCCAGCCAACAACAGCAGCATGAGGTAAGACGTGGCACAAGGATATTCACTGGAGTGGCAAAATACAGGATTAGAGCCACAGATGGCGCTGACAATGACACACGTGTGTAGGTTCACAGCAGCTGCCACAGCCAGCAGCATGAGGTCAGGGACAGTGGCAACAATGAAAAGGTGTAGCTAGGTCACGACAGTAGCACTCACAGCAAGCAGATGAGGTTAAGTCCAGTGGCACAATGAGATTCTGGTACCGGGTGGCAAGAACAGGAGCTACGCGCCACAGAGTGGTAGGACAAATCGACACAGTTGTGGAGGTCACGGCCGCAGCCACAGCCTCGCAGATGAGGTCCAGACAGTGGGCACACATGAAACAAGTGGGGAGGTCACAAGCGAGCAGCCACAGCAGCAGCTATTGAGGTCAGATCCCAGTGACAATGACTTTCTTGGAGGTGGCAAAAAACAAACTAGGAGTAGGCCAACAGAGTGAGCTACAATCTATGACCTAAGAGTTAGGGTCACGGCACAGCAGTCACAGCCAGCAGCAATGAGGTCCAGACGGTGGACACCTAATGACCACAGTGTGTAGGTCCTACACGGCATCCAAGCCACGCAACGAGCATGAGGTCAGATCAGCTGGCACCCATATGACTGTGTGTAGGTCACGGAGCACGCCACCATCGCGAGTCTCGACTGAGGTCAGACAGTAGCGGCCGACAATTGGGACATTCTGGAAACGGTGTGGCAGAATAAACAGGGAGTAGGCACAGAGTGGACAGACAATGACACAGTGTGCGAGGTCAACTGGCGCAAGTAAAGCAGCAGCATGAGGTCAGACAGTGGCACACAATGACTTTATGGCTCGTGGGTAAAAACAGGAGTAGGCCACAGAGTGGTGACAATGTCAACGTGTGGGAGGTCACGGCAGCAGCCACAGCAGAGCATGAGGTCTCAGGACAGTGGCACAACGAACATTCTGGAGGTGGCTGAAACAAAAAAAAACAAAAAAACAGAGGAAATAGGCCACGAGTGGGCACAAAAGACACAGGTGTGTGTAGGTCAGTCCGAGACAGCAGCCAAAGCTGCAGGCATGAGAGGTGAGAAGTGGCATATCACATTCTGGAGGTGGCAACAAGAGTAAAAGACTGGAGTAGGCCAGCAGAGTGACACAAATGAAGAGAAGTGGACCTGGGGGTTGACGGCCGGCCAGGAGCAAACGCATGGTGGTCATAGAGTGGCACACATGACACAGAGTGGAGGGTCCACAGGCAGCAGCCACAGAGCAGCATGATGGTCAGACTTGTGGCCTCCAATGACAGAGTGTGAGGTGGGTGCAATACCAGTACCTGGTAAAGAGGTTGGGTGGCAGATGGAGAAGACTGTCAGCAGATGTGTGGGACATCAAGATAGGTGGGCGGATAGAATAGTGGCTGAGGCAGGTAGTTTGAACCCGAGACTCATTTCCGTCACAGTTTGGGAGTGAGGGTCATGGTGATGTAGTTCTGACGCCTAAGGCATTGGTGTGTGTGGAAATCTTGGCGATCCACGTCTTGATTCATATTGACAAAGGTCGAGTCGTTCCACATTTCCCGTGGTCAAGCGGGTTCCTCCTTGGAGGTAACGATGGCTCCACGCCCGCAGTTGAAACACCTGCTCTGATGCCACCTACTGCGGGCAGGACTGCTTCTCTACTTGCAGAAAAAAGCGGCAAAGTTGCGTGGGGCTCCACAAATCCAGTTTGGCTGCCCAGTGTCCAGCGGATCTTTTAACACTAGGGTGGGCAGTGTGGCTTGTCCAAGTAGGCCATCCACCTTGTTGGCTCAGGGTCTGCTAAAGGTTCTGCTGTTTCTGCTGCTGCTGGCGAGCTCTGCACTCTCACTGAGGCGGGTGAAGGAAAGCTGCTCATCAGTGACTCAAAGATAGGTTGCTGTGATGGTAGATGGTACTGCTCCGATCCCCCTCCACCATTCCCCCGGCAGCAGCGTGGGCGTAGTCCATGTGAGCGCGTGAAGAAGCCCCCCGGTCAGACTGTCACGAGGAGGGACGATGCCGCCCATAGGCAGCGGCCCCAACCTGATACGGAGGATTTTCCTATTGTATTTGTGTTTGTCCTTCCTCTCAATAGCTGGGGAAGAAAAAAGGCTCCCATTTTGGACGGTAGCCGAGGGTCCAATAGGGTGGGATGAGCCAGTATGTCATCCCTTCTGCCGGGTATGCTGACTTTACGGCTGGGTACACTTGCCTGGGCAAATCAGAATGCTTCAGGGCCTTATGCACAGTGATACTCCGAGGGGGCTCAACTGCACTCAATCATCCACTGGACTACTGCACGTGCTTGCGGGTCAATCGCTCTAGTCTTCCTCATCTCATCTACCTCCTCCAGATGTACTGCTCCTCCTCTGTTGTCACCTGGGTGTAGTATAAAATCCTCTCTTTTCACCTGACAATGCAGTTCTGCTCCAATGTCCTCCTCCTCCTCCTCTCCATTTTCAGTCCCCAAAAGGGACGATCTTCGCTCGGCCGCTGAGTGTAGTCGCATGTATCCGTCCTGCCCAGTATATTTTTCAGCATCTGTTCCAGGACATGGAAGCAGTGGCGAATGGCGTTATTCATTCCCGTATAGTTCCTGGCGAACTGAATATAACGTGGCGCTTCTCGAATGGCCTCCAACAAATGGACTGTGTGTCACGCTGATCGAGCTGCCACTGGGTGTAATATAAGGTACACAGGGGAGTACTCCTGATCCGCTATTGGATCATGCAAAATTTGTTTGGCCTTTCTCCTGTTCCATTACAGTCGGTTCCAACATGTGACTGGCTGGGATCCACACGGTGGAATCAGTCGCACATCAGAGTGTGTTGGGGAGATTGGGGCGTTCTGCCACTGAAAACTCGTAGGAGGGTGTTCTTGCTTTGTAGAGAATGGATGAAGTGCATGCACAGTGTTCTGGCCATTTTCAGAAATCTTTCTGAGATCGGTGGAAGACTTCAGGACCTTTTCACAAACCAGATTGAAAACGTTGCCCCATGCAGGGTTGCATGGACAATCCCCTCCTCGCGTGACAGCGCTCGGACACCATGTTACTCCACTGTCTGTCACCATGGTTCCGATTTGAAGTTGGCGCGGGGAGAAAGAAATCGATTTCTTCGCTGCATGACGCGGCAGCGGTTTCGCTCCAATGTGTGACTTTGTTCGCCGACGGCAAGACAGGTGTGTTAGAACTGCTGGACACCGACTGTTGCCCCATCACATGTGGTATGGATGTTAAGTAGTAGATACTTGTGGAGGCTGAGATGGTGGTGGTGGTGGAGGAGGAGGAGGCGGGGACATTGGCGCAGGGCCGCTGTTTGACAACGTGGGGAGAAAGCGGATATCCTCGTCAAAGTTGTTGGTTGTGCCTGGGCTGGATAGCACTATTCACCCGTGGGCCGTATAAATGACATGTACTGGCCGTTTGGTCCCGTAGTTACAGCTCAGAGACGTCCGCGCTGCGTGCACCTCGAGGAACAAAAAGATAAGATCAAGGACTGCACATTCTGTTTACATATGTATGACAGTGTTGTACTGCCCTTTTTGGAAAAGTAATTACCGAATGTGGAAATCTCCATGCTAGGCTCCCACAAGCCATTAGTTCTGCTGATTGGTGCAGACGGTCCAGCTCATTGGAAAGGGAGGGACTGCAGCACTACACTGGACAGGAGTACGTCAGCTTCTGCACGCTTTGGATGCGGTTGGACGCATTATCTGTTGTCTCTTTGCAATCGCCTCGCAGATCGATGCTGGCGCACATGACGTGCGAAGTGAGCAGGAGCATCTGGGACCGGGACCGATTTGATGTCAAAGAGAAACAGCGTCCCTTTTGCAGAGGTGGTGGAAGCTGTGACTTGGCATCTGCTATGGTCTGTGCGTGGCAATGGGCAGGCTGTACTGCTGCTGCTTGTTCCTTGCGGGCGGCTGGTGGACACCTCATTGAGACAGTTTCTCCATGGCCCCGGATGGTTGACGCTGCATGTGTTGACGACTGGGCCGTGGTTGCCAACGTGGCTCTGCGCTCAATCCACGCTTCACTTTCATGACAATGTAGCGTTGGGCAGGCTCGCCCGATTTTCGAGGATGCGTGTTTCCGGTCGCGCTGCATTACAGAATCTACACTCTACCCCTATTCGGCTCCTCCGGTGTCTTAGCAAAGAGCTGCCCATCACGACCGAGAGATATCGGATTTTTCTGCCGCCGCGTGCCACGCTGAGCCCCTGTGCGCTAATTTTTTAGGGTACCTGCGAAGCGGGTTTTTTTACCCCGCGCGACGACTTGGCTCCGAACTCACACTGCTGGCTATCCTTGCTGATCACGTCCACACGGAACTCCCACCTTGTGGCCTCCAACGAGCCCTGACGCCGCATAGCCGACACAACTCTTCCTCTTGACGATGATGAAGCCCTTGCCTCACTTGGCTCCTCAAGTTGCGGTTCGGCTACTTCATATCTTTTTTTGTTTCATAGTCACTGCTGTCCTCATCACCGGGTCTTGGTATGCAGAGGATCGACCCCTCACAACAGGACCTCCCTCATGCCACTCTCCACATCTTATAATTTGCAGCCTCCCTGCTGCAAGATGCAGGGATATGGCCCCCCATTTTTTCGCTGCCCATGTAGTGATGACTGCCCTCTCTCAAATGTTCATCATCGTATATAGTGGCGCTGAGCCCTGGAACCACATAGTAGATTCATCGGCTGAGAGGGAACCGGATGGGACAGAGGCACGTTAAGCGACAGGTGAGGGCCGTGACCCGCTCCGGGGCCATGCTAAACTAATGGGTGGTCGTCTGATGTTCCCACGGACCTTGGTGGGAGTTGTAAGATGTCATTGGGAGGGAAGTGGGATGACCTAGTCAACCAATCAAGAACCATTGGGTTGCTGAACATCACACGGCCGCTAGATGACAGCGGCAGAGTTGTGGCCTCACCAAGTGACCCCTGCTGAGGACAGTCCCCTGCTCGTTCGCTGCGATCCTGAGGCCTGCTCCAGGAAATATTTGCGCCCTCTAGCCACTTGAGGTGAAGTGCTGCCTCCTATTCTGTAGAACGTACTGTGTGTTGCTAAAATGTACAGACATCTCTGTTTGATGAAGATATCTGTATATGATAAATCACACCCTGTTATTTGAATCCAAATGAACCCCCTTAGAAGCTTGGGGTAACCCTCGGGTATATTAAATTGCGCTCCACATAATGGCAGGCTACAAATTTACTTTGTAGGTGCCGTTTTAAAAAACTCTGTGTATTTTACTGAATATTAAAAGCACAAGCAGGCTTAAGTAACCTTGGGATATGAAATCTAATGCTACAGAATAATCTTCTGTGGCGGTGATAAACAAGTTTCTTCCCGGAGTTCAACTGCAGTACAGCGCTTAATTAACCCCGGGGTTGTAAAACTTGCGCAAAAAGAATTGAGCAGCTCACAAACGTACGAGCTTTGTAGGTGTTTAGAATTGCGTGGGTTTTCTATTGTACACAACAAGAGAAAAAATTGTAATTAACCTTCGTTGGTGAATTATGCTACACAGGGAAAATTGTAATTTTGGCGCTGTAAAACAAGAAGCGGTTTTTGGAGTCACACACAAGCACGCAGAACAACGTTATTTAACCTGGATGTAAATTGCGCAAAAGAAGTGAGCTCAGCTCAAAAAAACTACTAGCTTTTTAGCGTGTTAAAAATTGGCGTGTTTTTTTTTTGTACAAAAAAAAGAAAAAAAATTTTTAAATTTAAACCCTTTGTTTTGTAAAATTTAGGGGTACAGGGAAAAATTTTTAAATTTTTTGGGGTGAAAAAAGGGGACGGTTTATTTTGTAAACCATAGCAGAAAAAACAACGCTTAATTAACCCTGGATGAAAATTTGCGAAAAAAGGAATTTGACCCAGCCAAAAAACTACAAGCTTTTAGAATGTTACAATTGCTTTGTTTTCTACCCCTAAAAAAAGAAAAAACTTTTTAAATTAACCCTTTGTTGAAAAATTTATGGTACAGAAAAATTGAAATTTTTTGGGGCCAGTGAAAAAAGGACGGTTTATTTTTGTCACCACAGCAAAAAAAACAACGATTTTATTTAAACCACTGGATTTAAATTGCGCAAAAAATTTGAGGCCCAAAAAATACTAGCTTTTTTAGCGTGTTAAAAAAAATTGCGTTTTTTCTACTACACAAAAAAAGGAAAAAAAAATTTTTAATTTAAACCCTTTTTGCTTGTGAATTTGCAAAAGGGAAAAATTGAAAATTTTTGGGGTTTAAAAATGACGGTTTTTTTTTGCCCCACAGCAGAAAAAAAAAATGTTTTATTTTAAAACCCCTGGATGTTAAATTGCGAAAAGAATTGGCAGCCCCCAAAGGACTGTTTTGTAGGTGTTACAATTGAGTGTTTTCTACGCTACACAGCAAGAAAAATTTTTTTTTAAATTTAAAACCTTCGCTTGTAAATTATGCTACGGAAAAAATTGTTTTTTTTTGGCGCGGGGAAAAAAAAGGGTTTTCCCTTGGAGTCACCACACCCAAGAACAACGTTAAATTTTAAACCCCTGGGATGTAAATTGCGAAAAAAGAATTGAGCAGCCAAAACTACTACCCTTTGTAGCGTGTTGAATTGAGTGTTTTTACGCTACACAAAAAAGAGAAAAAATTGTAATTAACCTTCGCTTGTGAATTAGGTTTCGGGAAAATTGTATTTTTGGCGGTAAAAAGACAGTTTCTTGGGGGTAAACCCAGCAGAAAACAAACGTTTAAATTAACCCCGGATGAAAAATTGGGCAAAAAAATTGAGCAGCCAAAAAATTTACTAGCTTTGTAGCGTGTTAAAATTTGCGCGTTTTGTACGCTACAAAAACAAGAAAAAAACCTTTTTAAATTTAAAACCTTTTGCTTGTAAAATTAAATGCTACGGGGAAAAATTGTTTTTTTTGGGCGGTAAAAAAAGCCCGGTTTCTTGGGTCCCCACAGGGGAAAAAAAACCCTTTAAATTAAAACCCCTGGATGAAAATTTTGCGCAAAAGAATTGAGAAAGCCACAAACAAATGGGCTTTTTTGCGTGTTAGAATTGAGTGTTTTTACGTCACAAAAAGGGAGAAAAAATTGTAATTAACCTTCGCTTGTGAATTAGGTACAGGAAAATTGTATTTATGGCGGTAAAAAAGACGTTTCTTGGAGTCACCACAGCAGAAAAAAAACGTTTAAATTTAAACCCCCGGAAATGTAAATTGTGCAAAAAAAATTTGGGGCACCCCACAAACTACTAGTTTGTAGGTTTTTAAAATTTGGCGTTTTGTACGCTACAAAACCCAAAGAAAAAAAAATTTTAAATTTAAAACCTTTGTTTGTAAATTTATGTTTACAGGAAAATTGTATTTTTTGGGGGGGAAAAGGGCGGTTTCTTGGAGTCACCACAGCAAAAAAAAAACAACGCTTAATTAACCCTGGATGAAATTTGGGCCCCAAAAGAATTGAGCACCCACAAAATACTAGCTTTGTAGCGTGTTAGTTTTGCGTGTTTTTACGCTGCACAACAAGAGAAAAAATTTTTAATTAACCTTCGCTTTGAATTAGGCAAAGGGAAAATTTTGTATTTTTTGGCGGTTTAAAAAAAGCGGTTTTTTGGGAAATAAAACCCCCAGCAAAAAAACAAGCTTTTTTAAAACCCCGGGATGAAATTTGCGAAAAAGGGAAATTGACCCAGCCAAAAACCCTATGCTTTGTAGCGTGTTACAATTGCGTTTTTCAAAGTACACAAAAAAGGAAAAAATTAAAAATTTAAAACCTTTGCTTGTGAATTATGGTACGGGGAAAATTGAAATTTTTTGGGCGGGGGAAAAAGAGGGTTTCCCTTGGGAGTCCCCCAAGCAGCAAAAACAACGTTTTAATTTAAAATCCCTGGTTGTAAATTGCGCAAAAAAAATTGAGCGCCAAAACTACTAGTTTTTTTAGCGGGGTTCTTTTTTGCGTGTTTTCTACGTTTCCCACAACAAGAAAAAAAATTTTATAATTAACCTTTGCTTGTAAATTTAGGCTCAGGAAAATTGTTTTTTTTGGGGCGGTAAAAAAAGAGGGTTTCTTGGATTTCCCCACAGCAAAAAAACAAGGGCAAAAATTGACCCCTTTTTTGAAAAAATTTTGCGCAAAAGATTTGGGCCCCAAAAAATTAAGTGGAATTTGTATTGTAAAAAAGCTGTTTTTTTTTTTAAATGAATAAAAAGGGGAATTGGCTTAGATCCCCCTTGGATATTAAAATTTTGCTGTGAGGATACTTTAAAAAATTTTTAAAAAGTTTTCCAGCAGTGGACCCCACACTGGCCAGACCCAAATTTCCCCAAAAAAAAATTCAGAAATAGAAAAATTAAGGGGAAGTAGTCTCTGAGACAAGCTGGACAACCCCAAAAAAAATCGCTGTTTAAAAATCGTTCTTCAGAAAACAACAGCCGAAAGCAGCCCCTTCCCATGATCGAAACTTGGGGGGTTATGATCCCCCGCGTGCGCCCGGCCCTTTTAGTCCGGGTGACAAAAAGAATCCCCCCGGTCTCTGATTCTTCATTTTGGGCCATGTAAGGGCCAGGCTTTCCCCTTTTTTCCTCCCAGAGTGTTTTGGGCCCTTTAACCCAATGTGCTCGCAGCCTTTTTATCAAAAAAAAGCCCCTTTTGTTCCCCAAAGTCCCCCAAACTTCGATTTTCGTTCAAAACCGAAGTTTCCTGTTTTCTAAAAAATTCCCACAAAATTAAAATTCAATTCGCCCATCTCTACTTGTCACCCCAAAAATGATATCAATAAAACATCAACTCATTCCACAAAAAAAAGCCCCTACATACCTAAATACACAGAAAAATAAAAAAAAGTTATGGCTCTCAGATTATGATGACATAAAAATGCAATCTTTCTTATAAATTTCTGTTGTGTAAAAGTAATAAAACATAAACAAAAACTATTTAAAGTTTATATCCTTGTAATTGTATGGACCTACATAGAACCCACATATAGGGTATTACTGAACTTGGAAGAAATTGTGTAAATAATTTTGGAAAGCATTTTTTTCCCGGATTCCTTTGTAAAAATGAAATATCTTCAACTAAAATTGCAGTGTTAGAAAAAAAAATTAACTTTGTAATTTTCACAGCCTAACGCTAAAAAAAAATTGTGAAACACCTGTGGGGTTTATATACTCACTACACCTCTGGTTATATTCCTTAAGGGGTGTAGTTTCCAATATGGGGTCTTTTTAGTGGTGTTTATTAAGTTTTGGCACCTAAGGGGGTCTTCAAACCTTAAATGGCACCTAAAAAAATCGTAATGAAAATGAGACCCGAAAGTCTGATAGGTGCTCCTCCAACTCTGAGGCTCAGGCCACATATGGGATATCTCTAAAAACAGTAGAATTGGGGGGGGGGACAATATTAAGTTGCATTTCACTGGTCACATCTACTGTGTTCCTGTGAATGGATAAAAATTGAAAATCTGCAAAAAAAAGTTACATTTTGAAATTTCACCTCTACTTTGCTTTAATTTCTGTGAAACAAACTAATAGATTAATAAACTTCCTAAATGCTGTTTTGAATACTTTAAGTTTCTTAGATGGAGTCATTTATGGACGTATCTAACATACAGGCCCCTCAAACCAACTTTAAAATATCAATGTTGCAAATTTTCTTCAAAACGTGAAAAATTACTACTAAATTTCTAAGCCCTCTAATGCTGTAAAAAACACATTTAAAAAAGTATGCCAACTGACAGTAGACATATGGTAGATGCTAGCTATAAAATATTTTGTATGGAATAACTATCTGTCTTGCACACAGAAATATTTGTATTTTGAAAATGGCAATTTTTTCTAAATTTTCATGACATTTTGATATTTTTCACAAACAAGGATTGTATGGACCAACATTTCTTACTAACTTAAAGCACAATGTGTCACGAGAAAACAGTCTCTGAATCGCATGGATTGGTAAAAGTGTCAAAAAGTTATTCTTACATAAAGTGTCACATGTCAGATTACAAAAATGGGGCTCTTTCAGAAAGGCCAAAACTGGCTCCGGTGGTAAGGGGTTAAAGGATGTGTCTTTGTTACACATAATATGGTTTAGAGCCATGGTTGCCACAGGAAAATAAAATGTTCATTTGTATATTTAGGACAAATCTTGTTTATTTGATTATTTCCTTCTTTGTAATTTCAATGTGTGAAAGGGGTGAACAATGCAACTTCTATTTTAAGAGAGCCTTATTGAGTTATTAAGATTCTTGAAACAGATCCATTCTTTATTTTCACTATTACATCTTTTTGAACACCTGATATTGTTTTAGCACTACTACGACCTGCTACTAGAAAGGAAACCAGTTTAATTTGAAGGTGGGAAAGCAAGACAAGTTGCAAGTTGAAGAGTGTATTATATAGCCATTTTACAATCTTCACAAGACAAATAAAGACAAATAAGGTCACAAGGTGACAAAACATAGTGTAATTGTGTCATATTTACATGCACCATTAATGTAGTGCAATGGGTACTTAAGTAATGCTGTAGCAATGCTAGTAATATATGCAGTAAAATGTCATAAAGACTGCCACACACATTTGTAATATGTACTATTTAAAGACAGATTTGTTGACAGCACACTGACATTGTAATTGCCAATCCAATAGTATAGATCATAAGCATGTGTAATAAATAGTGTTGAGCGATTATTATCGACAAAGTTGAAATCGGCACAGTTTTTATGTTGATCGAAATTTTTAGATCATGCGATAATTTAGGTTAAAATCTGTGCATCATCTATTAATATCGCGCCATTTTCGGCGCTTCCTGTCATTTTGGCGGCCAGCAAATCAGATTACAGAATAGAGCAGGGTGAGATGTGTGTGCGACGTCATGACTGGGATGTGTATGGTTGCGATTGGCTGGAAAAATCACATGACCTCGTTTTACATAGAACAGCCCCTCCTGTTCATGATCAGTGTCTCTCAGCGTCTCATAGCAGTAGGACGTGCGCTCAGCGAAATTATTCTATTTCTTCACAGAGAAAGCTCTACTGTTAGCTGTGATCCTTACAACTTAGTTAGATCCGAGATTGGATGATTTTATGTAGTTAGGTAGAAAATTTTTAAAAGGGGAGCATTCCCGCTGAAAAGCCCACGGGGGGGCGGGGGGGGGGGGGGCCCGCGGGCGGAAAACGGGCCCAAGCTCTATAAAAAACATGGATAAAGTTCCCCAAGTTTTCGTGTGGGCCCATTCCCTTCAATAGGCTTTTTTTTTTAAAACATTTTTCTTTTGAACTTTTTGTGGAATTGGGCATTTCTGAACTTATTTAGGATACACATCTTTTCTGTAAATGCGGGGTCTCTTTGTTAGCGAAAAAATCCACTTTTATTTTTCGTATACATTTCAGATAGGTGTTTTTTTCAATTTTGCCCCATTCCAGCTTTGTTGATAGAGCCACCTTCCCAGTTAAATTAGAACCCAGCAATTTTGTAGCCCGGGCACAGGTTGATGGGTGCAAAAATACCTTTTTTTTACCAAATTTTACATTAAAAAATACGTGTTTTTTCATTTGGGCGCTTTTAAGCTTTGTTCTTTGAGGCCCCCTTTGCATTTAAAAATTGTGAAACAGCAATTTTGTAGTCACCACGGGTTAAATTTAAAAAGGGTGCCAAAAATACCTTTTATTATCCAAATTTAATTTCAGTTTTGTGTTTTTTCATTTGGGGGGGAGGCCAGTTTTGTTGTTTGATTACTTTGCATTTAAAATTTTGGAAACAGAAAATTTTGTAGTCCCCCACGGGGTAAATTTGGGAAGGTCCCAAAAATCCCTTTTTATTATTTTTTACTTTTCAAAAGGGTTTTTTTTTTCCACTTTTGGTCAGTCAAGCTTTGTTGTTTAGATCTATTTTTCATTTAAAATTTGAATCTAAAAAATTTTTGGGTTTTGATTTGAGGGTTTTGAGATTAGTTTTTGTTTTTGCCGTCTTTTAATAAGGGGATTTCCAAAAAAACTCTTTCCATCCCTTCTAAAATTTTTTTTATTTTGAACAGGGGAAGGGGAAATTCAGGTGGTAAGAAAGAAAAAAGGGGGGGGTGGGGACATGGAGGTAGGGGTCCCGAGGGGGAAGGTGCTCCCAGTGCTGGGAAAACCCAGCTTTGCCAGGGATGTAAAGTTGCGGGGCCCGCCCGGACTGTCACGCGGGGGTAAAGGGCCTGTGAATCTCGTAACGAACAGGTCGCCAATTGTCCTTCAGTGGTTAATGAAAACCTGCATCCGGGCACAATTGTCATGTTCTAAATTTTTTTGGGGCATTTTGCTTTTAAAAATGCGGGAAGATTTGGGTTTCCTATTAAAAAAAAATTGTGGTTTCTAACGACTTTTGTTCTTCAAAATTTTGTAAAAGGGTGGCTCAAGGGTGATGGTGCTGTCAAAAAACGGGAATAGGTAGGACATTTGTTAAGGGGATACATATTGAAAAAATGATTGTTTTTGAAAGTTTTTTTAAAACTTAGCTATCTTCCCCTGTAGGGGGAGACAACCCTTTTAAATTAAAAATTTAAAAAAAAAGAGAAAAAAAAGACAGGGTTGGGTTTCCCCCAAAATTTTAAAAATGTTTTTTAGAATTAAATACAAAAAAACTTGCATGTAAAAATGGGTGGAAAAAAAATTTTCCTTGAATTGTAAAAGGGGAAGGTACGGGAAAAAACTTAAACCAGATGTAGGTTTTCAGAGGACATGGAGTAGGGAGCACGGACAGAGAAAAAAGTACGGGGAAAATTTTTCCTCCAGCACGTTTAGTAAAATGAGAAAAAGAATGCCAAAAAAAAAGGGAAAACCTTGGGGGGAACCCGGAGCGTTAACCCCAGTATTTCCAAGTGAAGTTCAAATTTGGGCCCCCACTTAAAACGGAGGGGCAAGTGCTAACCCCGGCAGGGACGTATAGGTTTCCTTTTAAAAATAAAATGGTGGTTTAAAGACCTCCCCTTTTTCCCGGGATTTTTAATTTTGGGGGTCAGACAGGTTTAATGGTTAATTTTCTGCGGTCCAGGAAAGGTTTTAGTCCCTTTTCCAGTGAAACTAAAATGGTGGTTGAAAAAACTTCCCTTTTTCCGGCACTTTTTTAAACTGGGGCATGAGGTTTGGGGCTCATGCTGTGGCCCGGCAAGTACCGTCAATGGGCCAGTTAACTAAAATGGTTTGGGTTTAAAGATACTTTTTTGGCACTTTTTAAATTTGGGGGCATGAGGTTTGGGGCTCATGCTGTGTCCCAAAGGGCAGGGGTTTTTCAATTTTTCCAGTTCAAGTAAAATGTGGTTTTAAATCATATGCCCTTTTGGCACTTTTTAAAATTTTTGGGGGGGTTTATGCAGGTTTAAGGCTCATGCTGTGGTGCCCAAAACAAAGGGTTTGTGAATGGTCTGTGATTTTTTTTTTTGTGGTTTTTTTAACCCAAGTGTTTTTGCCCAAAATGTAGCATGTATCCATTTGACTTTTTGTGGTTTTTAATTCCGCTTTTTCCCGCCCCGTTTGGGTGTAAAAAAATGAAGGGTTGTTGCTCTCCCCTAGGGCTTTAATGGTCAAACGATCATAATCTTTTCATCGACCTTTGAATATCTTGCGATGATGGTCACTTTCGACCATTTGGGCCCATGTCGATGGCCAAAGTAATCGCCCCAACACTGTAATAAAAACCAAACCATCATTCATTTTTTTTCATTCCCCCGGTTTCCCAAAAAGTATTTTATGGGAATTTTTTCCTTTTACTAAAACATATACTAAAACATATACTAAAACAGAGAGCTTAAAATATTTGTTGGTTAAATATTTTTAAAAATTATTATTGTGGCCAAAAATAAAACCCATAAAAATACACTAAACTTGCTTAACCTACACTAACCCTTTTTTGTCATACTTTCCCCCTCAAACCCCTGTTGCCCCTCACCCCCTGTTCCCTTTCCCCCCTCCTTTTTGATTGTAAGCCTTCGGGGTTTGGGTCCCCTCTCCCCCTTCATGCAAATTTTCATTAATACTTATCATTTTTATCGTTTGCTTATGTTTTTGTTTGTAAAACCCTTGAATGTACAGCGCCCTGGAAAACAATGCGTTTTTAAAAACTTTTTAAATTTTACAATAATAATAATTTTTATTATTATTATTTTTAAAATTTTTATTATTATTATTTTTATTATTATTATTTAACAAAAAAGGCTAAAACCAGCATTGGAACTGGCCTACTAATGTAAAATAGATCTTTTGTGTTTCCAAACTTTTGTCACAAAAATGTTTTACCTAATATTTTGGGGGCCCCCAAAACTTAGTAATGTGACTTTATTTTTTGAGGTGACCCTTGAAAAAAAATCACCAGATATCTCATTAAAAAATATGCAATGACTAAAGGTGTGTGAAACCATTTTCCTGTATAAATTTGAGTGGGCCTTAGAAATTTTTTTTCTTGGTGTGTCAAGGGAAATTTGTCTGAAAACTGCCTTAAAAAAAAAACCCCATATGAAATGCCTATATTGGTGGGACTTCAGAATTAAATTTTCCTTTTGGGAGGCTAAGGAATTTTAGGGCCGACACTGCCTAAAACCTAACCCCATATGACATATTCCTAATAAGTGTATTTACTATAGCCATCCCTACCGCCTTTTGATCCTACTGGTCTAGGACAAAGGTTGAGAACTAACACAATACAGCTCAGTTCCTGTGTCGTTCTTTCTCTGTCACACAACCACATAGGCATTGTATAGCCTTCCTGGTTCTGGGCTCTGTTGCTGATGCTTTCTCCTGTACTGCCTCTTAAGAACCCTCAGTACCAAGTTTTTTAATACTTTTCTAATACCTGACTTACATATACTGACACATGACATATGAGTACATCCTGGTGTTGGTAAGGTTCTATGTAAAGGGATCACTCAGTAATCCTGCTACATAGAAAGCTGCTGTCAGCTGCAATTTACAGCTGACCCCTTAGGTAACAACAGGGAATGAAACCTTAGATGCTGCATAATCTCTGACATGGCATCCAAATGAATGAGAGACAGTGCCACGGACGGTTTCTCACTTTGATTGGTACCCCTTCAGCAACATCGTGGGGTGCTGATCGGTTTACATGGAGGCTGGAAGTGTTATGAAGGTCTCCATCACTACCATGCAGGTGATTCTAATCCTTCCTGCCCTAGGTAGGACATGATAAGACTGCCATCTTTGAATACCCTTCTGCATTGCTTATACCACAGGTGTCAAACTGACGGCCCTCCAGCTGGTGGGAAACTACAACTCCCATCATGTATTTGTATAATCTATAACAGTGGGCATGATGGGAGTTGTAGTTTCCCAACAGCTGGAGGGTCGGCAGTTTGACACCCCTGGCTTATACAATGCACAGTGTTAGTCACATTATTGCTGCTGCCTCCATTTGCCAACAGGCAACTACAATGGGGGCCTTACCCTTGGATTGCCCTACCGCAAAGTTTATACCTGCATTTGGTAACTAAGGGTGAAAAACAAGGGATCTCTTAGATTTCACACCCCAGTCTAACGATTACACTATTATGCCGGCTACGGAAACACTCTCTAAGGCAAGAGACTGTAACACATTATACAGTTGGTTAAAATACAAATAAAGGGTAGATTGTCAAAGAAAGCACAACAAAAAAATATCTGAGTATCAAACACCCAAGGTCATTGCTTGTAAGACTTAAATATGGCAATGCACAGCAGGTCATTATTATTCATAAGAAGCCAGAGATACAGTTTTTAGCTCTGTGTATACAAAAGAAGAAAAAAGAGCTGATGTAGCTGTAAAAGTATTTGACTCAACCAATAACACAATTTATTGGTTACGTAGAGCGGAAGTATAGTTAAACAATAGACCACAGTTTAACTAAAGCATGTGGTCTTTAAGACACTGCGCGTGTGTTGCGAAAGCTAATGACCCGGCACAGTGTGCATTGTTTCTTAGTCCACACCCTTATAAGAGTAATTTATGGGATGGAATTCAAAGGTTGTAATTAAGTGTCACCTGCTTGAGCAAAAAATAGTTACGCGATTTTTAGAACTCGAGCCAAAGCTAACATTTTACTGTTCGTTCGCGTAAATGTTCGCATTCTACATCACGTTCGACACGCTATTTTAATAGTTTTTAGGTGCATTAAATCAGTGTAAAGTGCGCCTGAAAGTATGATCCTCTCAAAAATCTGGTGTTACATACACTACCAATTATATGCTGTGTGTTATGGAGGTGCACAGCGTATCATTTTTAGGCACATTTCAATGTGTCATGCCCGGTGTATAATGCACCTAGTTTTGGTGTACTGTTATGGATAGCAATTACAACTTCTCCTCACCTGTATAGGTATAAAAATTAACCTGAACATCTCCCATTGACTTTAATAGGGTTCGAAGTTCGACTCAAACCAAACTTCTCAAAATTCAAGGTTCGACTCAAACTTTTTAGGGTTCGATCATCTGTAGCAACAAATGAAAGAAAATCTGGGCATGGACACCAGATGCCTGGTGTAGCCCCAGCCACAGCTGTGCAAGGCACTCTGAACGGGTAGTTTCTGGGTTACCTGAAATCCCCTTCTAGGTATGCCTATCAGGGTTGCCCAAGATTAAAAAACAGGGCTGCTTTCTGTTGAAAAGAGCAGCACCATGGTCCACAGAATGTGTATAGCATTGCAGCTGGCCTCCTTTTTTAGTAGAACTGATCTGTAATACCAGATAGAACCCATTGACAGAACAATTCTGGTTTTGTCAGAAAGCCATAAAGATCAGTGTATGCTATCATAATCCAAATAACTTTTTGAGGCTTTTAAAACAAGACTATAGATGCTTATCACTGGAAAAAGCTCGCAATGAGTTGTGAGACAATTGAAGATGAATTACATTGCAGTTACATTGATTGTACCCTCATAAGGAAGATCTAGGTCCAGTTGACAACTGTATGCATTATAGAACTCATGGAAATAAATTTTACTGTCTACAGAATTTACACTTAAAATTCCACAATGTCTTTGAAGAATATTCAGTACAGAATTTATGTCATATTGATTCATTTGTTTCTTTTATTCAAACCATACCTTAAAACCTGCAGGAAATATCCTACAGATTGCCAGTGTTGCCTTTATATGAAAGTGGCACAGGATTTATCAACATGTTTACTGTAGATAAGCAGTGTGTTCCTGAAGAACACTCTTATCAGCTGTCATTTCCTGTACCCAAACTCATTAACTTGACACTTGACAATCCCTGTCACAGTCTAGAAGTTAAAGGAGGTCTGCGGTGTCTCATCCTTTCTTTTTGCAATAGTGTTTACTAAGCAGTTTGAACAGTTTTGTTGTTCCTTATTTATATTGTAGAAGTTAACTCTTTCAGCAGTGCATAAATAGAAATGATAACCTAAAGTGGTGACTAGGTTGTAACTTGATGTGTTATGTATGTTACCATATGTTGATGAGTCAAAGTTTATCCACACTCTGGGTGTAAAATTTTATTTCAATCAACTTTCAGAAAAAACAAATACAATTTTTTTTTTACATTCTCTTTATGCACCCATTAATAAAAGTTTTAAGCTAAGCCACAAATGCACTGTTGTCTTCACTTCTTCATCAGAAACTTTTTCCTCTTAGGACATATTTTAGGGGACCGGTGGTAGTCCGATGGGACAAGATCAGGACTGTGGGGAAGGTGAAATAACCCCTCAAAATAAAGTTGTTGGAAAGTTTAGACATTATGGGCCATGATGTGCAGACATGCATTGTCATTCAATATCACAACACCCTTGCATAGAAGTCATCTTCTCCTTCATTGTAGAAACAAGATTCTGCACACCTACGAGTCCGTATAGCATAAGAGATATAATCCATGGCACACCTTGGTTGAATGATTAGAGGATATTTTGTATTATATATACAATTAAAGGATTACATGCACAAGATTCTCTACATATCACATATTTTAGAGGTACATAGGAGAATAAGAGTTATGTATAAGAGTGCAAGTCACAACGTGTTGGCAGATATAACCTTTGTCAAGTGTCAACTCTGAAGAACGAAAGAGGCATGGAACTTCTGAAGAGTGGCATGGCGAGCAGAGAGATTGTGTATATAATATCCTCTTCTCATCATTCAACCAAGGTGTACCATGGATTATACCACTTACCCTCTCCTCTTTCAGGGCTAACACATGTGAAACTCTCCTTTGTCCATTCATACACACTTCTTTGCAACAAAACACATTCTTCATGCTGAGCACAAAGTCTTCAATAAACCGTGAGTCTACTGCTCTTCTTTCGTGCAATCACAAGTGAAGCAACCATTTTTTCTTGCACTGCAGTCACAAATGAACTGACAAAACACATTCAAATCTACAAAGCAGTGACTAGGAAGATAGCAGTCTATAAGAAAGCATTGATTAGACAGTGCGACCAACAGAAATTTTGATATAGCTGCAGTATAGATTAATGTTACAATGGTCCCTTAAGTTAGAGTGGCCTGAGGTTTCCTGGGTCATTGTACCCTGAACTCTCATTTAATGTATGATCCATTAAAATAGGATTGATGGTAAAATCCAAACAATCACTGTGTAAATTTTATTTATATCTTCATTTGAGTTGACAGCTAGAATGAACAAACCAGAAGAATTAATTCCCCATTCAAACTGAACACTTTCTGACTTTACAGTCATTTTGTAGGCTGTATACTTTTATAGCACACTCTTTATTCTAACATTTGGTGTAGATCTCAGCCCATTGAAACCCTAATGAGGGATAACCCCATTGCATGCAAGACGTTCTTTTTAATGACAGATACACAGCATGTGACATATCTCCCTATATTTGTGACCGTTTACAGTTAAAAAATATTTCATGGAGAAGCAATACATTAAATGTCCGTGTGACACCAAAGAGCTTCCTTAAGTAGCATTATGTAAAATAAAAAAACAAAAATAAAATGCAAAATAAAAATAACCAAAAAAATAAGAAATAAAAAACATTGACGGCTCAATCCATAACTTTTAGACACACTTCCAATGACCTAAAACAGCCTAAATTGTATATCGCCTTTTTAAATGAGGGTGAAAAACGTGGGAACAATATGTAATAATTTTTTGCGGCACTTTTTGCATCTAAACAGATGTTTCTATTTAATTTGCCCTGATTACTTAAAAGAAAAAAACCTGATGTAAAAATCACAGAAAAAATAAAGCCTTATGTCTCACAGAAAATGGATTACAGCTTTCAAACCTGCATATTCTAAAATAAAACATACCTAACTTGCCTGGTCAGGAAGTAGTTAAACTTATAGGCCTAAAGTATGCAGCTCATCACTAGTGTCCCCATGACAACATTTTCTCTTATGTGTTCTTGCAGTCTATTCTTGTCATAAGAGTCCTGTGTGGATACAAATAACCATCCACACCGTGTCAGCATCCATTACCTAAAACATCCAAACTCCAACATCCAAAAGTCTTTAGAGATATGGATCTACTGCACATAGTTTTATTATTAGTCTTCTTTTTTTTGCTGATATTATGTCAATAATTATACAACATACAAATCTAACAAATGTTGACTTGAGATTTAACTAGAATGTGCTACAATACTGCAAATTGGGAAATGATGATGCACCAGTCACTGGGATTCGAACCTATCTTGACGATGACCTCAGAAATTCTCTGTGGAGAGCATAATGGTTGCTTTCCATCCACGGCGTTCTCCGCTTGACTGTACTCGGAATTCCCAGAGAACAGAATGAAGGGTACCTTGCATGTGCTGCCACTTCTCCGTTCTGCACTGGAACTAAGGCTAAGCTTTCAGAAGACATGACTGGAAATGTCACTGAGGTCCTGTAGAGATGAAAATGCAGAAGCTGGTCCTGCTACTGCAATTAATAATATCACCACCAATAAGGTGGTAAAAGGTGTGTTTTTTCCACGTCCTGCACATTTAAGGTGCTTGCATGCAATGATTTTTTTTTTTTTTTTTTTTTTTACTAGGGATATTGCCATTATGTACATTAATGATGAATGAATGAATCCTGTCAATATGCCATCAATGTTCATTCATTTCAAAGGGTGTTCTAAGTACAACCCAACCAAACGGTTGCATTTGACTGTATTCAGAGCTCCCATTGAAATTAATGGAGAGGGGCCGTGCTTCTGCAGTCCCTACTCCATTCATAACAGGAGTATAAAGGGCCTATTATAGGTTTGGGTTCTAGAGGTAAGACCTGCACCTATTTGGCATTAATGGCATACCCTATTTATATACCATCAATGTCTATGATGGCAAAACCCCTTTAATTTTGCAGAACCCAAAAAGAAAACATTTAAAAGGGGGGAAACTAGTTAAAATTGCTACATAAAGGGAAAACCCGTTAGGGACTTGAAAAAATTTCCATGGTAGATACCACGACGCAACCACAGCAGCCCATGGGGAATAATAGAACAGACGTAGCCATGCGACGGCTATGTTTGCTCTATTTTCAGGCGGCATATTGGTTTTCTGCGAGACTCAATAGAGGGAACGCACTATTGATCCTGAAAAGAAGGTTTCAGCGGGAAATAGACAAAAACAAAAACCAAAGGGCGGGGAATATCTAGCATTACCCCCCTAGGGGCCCCCCGGGGCGTGTCTGGTTTTCACCAGGGTACCTTTTTTCACAGCCCCCCGACAGATCAGGGAACTTAGTATTTCTGGGTTGAAAAAACAAAAGAAACTATCAATGATATGGGGCAATTGTTATTATTTTAAAGTACCAAAAAACCCGGGGCAGAAAAAAAGGGGATTAAAAGTACACTAATCGCAAAAAACGGGAATGTCCCTTGTACAGGAAGTTTGCATTTTATTTTTTGACTTATAAAACCCTGCTGTAGAAATTTTTTCCACATTCCCCCCGGGGTTTATTACATTATGTTTTGTTACACATCCGCTGATATTTGCCGTTATTAATGCAATGCAATTTAAAAGGCGTTATAGAAAAATGATTAAATTAACGAAAAAAAATCTTAAGCATATTGATCAATGTTTTATGGGGGTCAGTACAAAAATTAACTGTTTTTTGGTTTGGGAAAAAATCAGTGTGTCTCTATTAAAGAGTAATAATTGCTTTACCTGTGTTTTGCAGTGAAGTATGTCATGGCAGCAGAGCTTAAATTAGTTCTTTCAGTGATGCTAAAACCTATTTGTGTTATTGTCATGTTGCTGAAGGCATTTGTATTCCACTAATTGGCTGTCATTGCAGCTGTTCTTACTCATTATTAAATGAGAACCACGCTCTATAATTTATCACCTAAAAAGAACATCCCTTACTGTCCAATTGGTTTCTATTATAAATAGAGGTGTGAAGTACCCATAAACTGCAGTTGGGATTAAATTTGGGGAAACAAACCCTCATCTTTGCAACAAAATAACTAGGAGTTTTTTTTGTTCTTATTTTGTTACAGGTTAGTCTTACTTTTCTCTGTAGATTGCCCTTGGAAAATTTTGGGTTTTAAAAATTATTTGAAATTGGAACACTCCCCTTTAAAGGGGAAAAGCACCGACGGTTTTTGTAGATTTTTTGAATTGCCTTTTTCTCAATACAAAACATTGAAATATCACTTGCTCTGCCCTTAAAGGGACAAAAACCCTGAAACAGCGCTGTGAACAGGGGGTGATACTGGCTTGGTTTTAATATCCCTTTTGCTTTCTAAAGGGACTCAGTGGGTCAAAAAAAGGGGGCAAATTGGGGATTTGTTCCCATTCAATAAGGGCGTTTGGGTGCTTTCAGTTCCTTTCCCATAATCCATGAAAACATCCCTAAAAGGGGGGGGGGCAACAAAAATGTAAACATTAAAATGGCTTAATAACCAATGTAAATGAATCCATTAATGTGTTACCATATGCCCTTATATTAATATTTCTATCATCTGGGAGTAGAAAATTTTTTGCCTTTTGGGGTTTTCTTTTTGGGAAAAAGGGGCCAATTTTCTAGAAACACTTAATCATGGGCTCCCCACACCCAATTCAGTCACCCCAGGGGAAAAGGTCTCAAATATAAATAGAAAGGGGTCTATTAAACAGGCATAAATAAACAAATCTTTTCCCCAAAATATAGTCTTTTTTTATTTCCCCTTTATGTTTACAAGGAAAATTTAAGGGCCCCAAAAAAAAAAAACTGTGAAATTTTGGCCTTGAGAGGCCACAAAAAAATTTTAAAATATGAGGAGAGGTACATCCTTTATGGTAAAAAAAAAAATTAGAAACAGGAAAAACCCCCAAGGGGTGGAAAAAACGGGGAAAGTAAAAAGAGGCAATAAAAAAAAAAAAGAAAGCGTTTAAACCTACTAAAACAGGAGGGCAGTGAAGAGGCATTTAAAAAGGCTATAGGGAAAAAAAAAAAAAGTTTTGTAAAAAAAAAAGATAAAGGAAGAAAAGTGGAGCGGAAAAAAATTTTATTGCTAAAAAAAGTAAAACAAACCCCCAAAAAATTTTTTTAAAAACTTTTAAAAATTAGTAAAAAGTTTAAAAAAAGGGAAAAATTTTTCCCCATTTTGAAAAATCCCTGATGGAGAACGGGTAAGGGCGATGGAAAAAAAGAAAACGTATTAAACCTTTTTTTTTCCACTGTATTTACCGGGGGAGGATGACCTTCCTGTTAAACAGAGAGATGTGGTAAATTTCCAATTTTAAAATTTTTCTTGTCAAAACCCAGGAATAAGTGCAGCCCCGGTCTTAGGAAGATTTAAAAAAAGGCCCAAATCCCCAGGCCCCCCCCAAAAAGGGCCCATATACCCCACGGTCCTAAGAGAGTTAAGTGATGTAAATAGATAGGCCCCAAATTTTTAATATTCTTGGATTTTCCCTTAATAATGGGGAAATGCCCCAAAAGGATTGGCGCATAGCAAATTTGTGGGGGCCAAAAATTCCCAAAGGGGGGCAAAAAGTAAATTCCAGGAAACTAAAGGCCAGTAAGTTTAAAACCTTTTGTTGTAGGAAAAATTTGTTTGAAGGTTTTCTCAGGGGATGCAATTTGGGTATCTCACGAAAAAAAAAGTATAACCCCGTTCCGCAGGGGTTAATGAAGGATGGGTTCCTGCCCGGGACTAACTCATCAGCTTCTTGGGGAAAGTCGTGCTAGAAGGATCGGGGTGGGCACTGGTTTGTCATAAATCTAGATTTTTTAAAAGGGCATTTGATATGGTGCCACAAAAAAGTTTTGGTAAATAAAATGAAAAAGTTTGGGGACTGGGGAAAATGTGTGCAAAGTGGGTAAGTAACTGGCCCACTTTATAGAAAAACAAAAGGGGAAATAATTAAAAGGTACCTACTCAGACTGGATCGCTGTTACTTGTGGGGTTTCCACAAGGGTCGTATTGGGCCCTATCCCTTTAACATTTTTATTAATGATCTTAAACGAGGGAATTTCACCGTAGAATATCGATCTTTGCGACGATACTAAGCTCCAAAGTAAACAAACAATAGAGGTTTAAAATGTTATTTACAAAAGGGATCTGAAATAAGGTTTTGGGGCCTTTGGGGAGGGGAAAAGGCAAAATGAGGTTTAACATGAAAATGCCCAAAGGGTTTTGCACAAGGGGGAAGAGAAAACCAAATTTCCCTGAAATTTCATGTTAAATTTGGAAAAAAAACTGGGGAAAAAAAGGGGCTTGGGGAAAGGGCTTGGGGGCCTGGTGGACCCGTAAAAATTAATTGTAGAAACCGTTCGCCAGCAAACAGCCAAAGCAAAAGGATCATGGGGGTGCTTAAAAAAGGGGGAAGGGTTCACATGATGAAACCAAAAATTTTCCCATTGTAAAAAGGGCACTGGTTTAGACCACACAAGGAATATTGTTTTACATTTTTTTTCCAGGGGCACAGGGGAAAAACAATTGTAGAGCTTTGAACAGGTACAAAGGGGGCAAAAAAAAATAATAAAAGGAAATGGGTGGACTACAGTAACAAAAATTGGCAAGATTAGGGGGTTTTTTCGTTTAGAGAAAAAAAAGGCTTCGGGGGGACCCTAATAAATATGTTTTTAAAAAAAATCAAAGGTCAATAAAAGAATCTCTCCCCAAGTTTTTTTTAAACACAGGGCTGTATCTAAAAAAGGGGCTTCCTTTTAAAATTTTTAGGAACGAAAATTTTACATAAAACATAGAAAGGGATTTCTTTAAATGTTTTAAAAGCAGTGAGGACTTGGAATTCTCTGGGCCAAAAGGGACCCTTTTCCCTGGGGGAAATTCAATTAAAAAAAGTTCAAAAAAGGGGTTTTTATGCATTTCTTTGGGGGCCCTAAATAATATAACAATTATAGTGACTAGGGTTTTTTGGAGAGGGGTCATTGATCCAGAGATTTTTCTGATTGCCGTTTGGGAGTCAGGAAGGAATTTTTCCCTAAAATGAGACAAGGGGGCCCTTCTACCACATTGGGGTTTTTAGACTTCATCGGGATCAACACCTTAGCACAACAGGCTGAACTAGATGGAAGACTTGTCTTTTTTTAGCCTTACACACTATGAAACTATGAAATTTATATTGTGCCCCTATTTCAAAACCCTGGGGTGACTGTTCTTGACTATAATAGCCTTCCCCAGGTTCCCACCAAATATACAAGGTTTAGATTGATCAAAGTAATAGGGAGGTCAGATTTATGATGTCAGGGTCATACACATATAGCTTGTACTTTTTTCTGTGGATCAAACTCCAATCAACACAGACTAATTTGATTCTATATAAGCACTTATTTTACCTTTTTCACTCTAGTTATAACTAGATCGGGTTTTCTCCTTTTAATTACATAGTCTAGCCAAAAGAACTGTAGCCTAAGAAGGTAACAGAGGAGCAAAATATGCACTATGGGCCTAACGTATGAAAACTGTATATGTCTAAGACTGTCTTTGTTGCCCACAGCCACCAATCAGAGCTCTGATTGCTTGGTATGGGAAACAAAGAAAGTCTTACTGCAAGAGTTTTCATATATGAGGCCCTATATTTGGGATCTTGTCCACCTTCTTGACTTCCTTCTGTGTATTTCTACAAAAATGCTAAGTACTGTTACAGAAATGTGCAATACTTTAAGTGCCTGCTGTCCTGAAAAACCTATAGTCTTAACTAAATTTTTTCTTAAAATATTTAAATTAAATGTTTTGTTATGGACAATTTGGATTTCTACACTTTTTGGTAGTGTTCTTCAAACTTGTGAAAAAATTAGGGTTTATGATGCCTCAAACACATTTTTTTTTTTTTTTTACTCTGAACCTAAACTTAAATTGGGGTTAGGGTTTTATTCTATTGGTTTTCAAAGGGCTAACTTTAATGTTTCCTAGTGCTTACAGTCCTATGGCACTGTCTCTCCAATATCACTTCCAGCTCAACACCACATGCATAACCATAATGAGGCATTGGACCATATGTTATGTTAGACAAAAGTCTACAGCAACAGCACCAAGGAACCAAAAGCTCTGATGAACAGGTCATTTAACCCATTGAAAGCCAATAAACAAATAACTGTGGCCCCAATATAGCGGCATAGTTATGGTCCATTAATGGTTAAGATATAAAAAAAAAAATCTATTTTGTCCTTGAATCCAAAACTATTTATTTGAATTTTAATCAAGCAGTTGTTACAGTAGCAGTATGACTGTGCCTTTTAAGTTAATAACATCTTGAAATATATATTTTTTTCCATTCTTATTATTACAAAGGTGATCTCAATATTTTTTTTTCTATGCACTCCTTTAAAGTCGGTAAACTCGGGAATTTTGAAGTTATGTTACGTCAGGGCTGTAAAATATTCTACATTTCTGCCTATTGCAAATACACTACCTGTTGCCAACATTAACCTCATCTTAGATATTTTGAAATGGTTCTTGGTCTAAATCTATGATAAGAAGAATCTGAATAAAAATACAGGATGAGGTAAATAATTATATAGATTAAGTACTGCCAGGCTGCTTTCTCCTCCTCTGCTCTCAGCATGATGATGGTTCAGTTTTTAGCTAAGTCTGTTGACATAGTCTGGTTCTAAAGTATAGGCTGCTACGAAGGGCACGCATTTTAAAAAGTGACATGTTGGACAGCATGTACTTAGTAGGTAGTCCAGCTCTGCTTTGCTATGTATTCATTGTAAAGAGAGTTTAAAGATTTAAAATAATTTGAAATATAGTGCACATAATATGAGATTTACATCTCATAGGCATAGGAAGTGAACCATCTTATACGTCTTCCATCAAGTAGCTAGTCTACAACTTAACCCATGTGTGGTCTCCTAATGTTTGTCTTTTCTTATGGAATTAAGTAAAATATTGTTGTGAATATCTAGCACCCTCTAGAGCACTGCTTGTATGACTAAAGACATTATCCAGTTTAATAAAAGTATGGTTAAATAGGCCGCAGCAGTGAAAAATAGAAAACAAAGTTATACTCCTCTCCTGTGCCCTGGGTTCTCGGCCTGAAACGAGGGAGGCTCATGCTCCATTCACACACTACGGAGCTCAAAACTGTCCTTTGTGTCAGGGCAAGAACCCAGAAGCAAAGAGGAATTTATACCATGGAGCTTCAGAATTGCAGCGATGGTATACCTGAGGTATTTAATACCTGACGTATTTATCACTTTAAATATTTAATAATAAAAAAATGTGCCTACATTACACACCGGAAAAAAACCTACATATTTAGTATCCACATGACCATGATAACCTGTAGAACTAATCTAAAAAGTTATTAAGTGTGAAATGTAAATGGTGTAAAAAACAATAAACTAAAAAAAAACTGAAGAAAAATTTAAAAAAAAATTCTGCAATATATTACAAGTGAACTCATACTATTCCTCCAAAAAGTACAACTTCTTTCTCAAGAAACAAGGCCTCATACAACCGCATCATAGAAAAACTAAAAAAAGTTTGCCAACAGGCAATCGTCTTACATGGGCTAGGGAGCATCTACACTAGATGAGAGATCAGTGGTCCTTAGTGCTGTTCAGTAATGAAAGTCCATTCACTCTGAGCAGAAATGATGGCTGCCAATGATGCTGGAATGTCAAAGACAGCGCTATGCATCATCCAGGTCAGGTATTGGTGATCTAGTATGCAGACCATGCTGATGTAAACGGCTACAAATGGCCTCTCGTCTCCCTTAAATTTGCCTAGAGTTGTGAGGCATTTATCATCTGGTTTCCCAGAGCATGGTTTACAATAATAAAGCAGTTGTTAGAATGTGATGTAGTCAAAGGACGTCCACTTTTTTGCCTTTCTGTGACTCTTCAGTCTCTGATTGTAACCTGATGATGACACTTTGTGGCATTCTAAGCTTAATGGCCACTTACCATATATACTCGAGTATAAGCCAACCTGAATATAAGCCGAGGCACCTACTTTTGCCACAAAAAACTGGGAAAACTTATTGACTCGAGTATAACTTATTGACTCGACTCACGGACGCTGTTGTCTTAATCGGGATTCTGCTATATGCGCTCCATGAGGAGTTGCATATAGCAGAAGTGTCCCTGCCGGCGCCCGAGCCATCGCAGCGTTCGAGCGCCGACAGTGACTCGAGTATAAGCCAAGGACGAATTTTTCAGCACATTTTTTGTCCTGAAAAACTCGGCTTTTACTCGAGTATATACGGTACGTTTGAGAGCAATGGTGAGATAATATTCATCAATTGTAAGTAAAAAGTAAACAGCATGATAAGGAGGACTATTTAAATCCCAATTGAAATTGATCCCCTAAATTTCAATCAAAAACCTGTTGTGAATTTTGCCATTTAGCTTGTTAGAGATCAGCGAGTTGTGCAAAAAAGTACTGAAACACTGAACAGTTGGACATGTGCATTCTAAAGTTAAGAGATTATCTAATTTATTTAATTAAAAAAAAAATCTAAATTGAATGTTCATCCTGAAATTTCAACTTTTTGTGAGCAGTATATATGAAGTTTGCCAGTGTGATATACTAAAAACAGTCCAACACCATGATATTCACACCTCCCATCTGCGCTGTTAGTATGGTCCTTTTGGCCTCCAAACATGGTGTGTATTACAACATCCGAAGAGTTAAATTTTTGTCTCACCTGACCAGACTATATTCTCTCACTATTTCAAAGGCTTGTCTAAATATTATTGAGCAAACTTTAAATGTGTTTGAATGTGCTTTTTGTTCAGCAATGAAGTCCTGCGTCGTGAGCGTGCATACAGGCCATGGAGGTTGAGTACATAACTTATTGTTTTCTTTAAAACAATTTTACCTGTTGATTCCAGGTCTTTCTCTAGCTCTCATCAGGTGGTTTTTGGCTCTGAGACAACTTTTCTGATAATTCTTTTTACTCCTCTGTCATAAATCTTGTGAGACCATCTGGTTGTGGCCATTTATAGTAAATGTTCTTTCCACTTTCGGTTTATGGTCGCAACAGTGCTCATTGGAGCCTTCATTACTTTAGAAATTGTTCTGTAAGCAATGCCATCTGTATGTTTTGCAACAATAAGATTGCAAAGTTCTTGAGACAGCTCACTGGTTTTGTCCATCATGAGCGGTCTCTTGTGTGGCACATTGGTAATGAGATATCTTTTTATAGGCTGAACCACATGATTTTTTTTTATCACTAAGTGGCAGGGTTGCTTTCTAATTAATTATGAGTTTCCATGGCTTTTTGCACCTCATTCTTCATGTGTTCAATATGTTTTCATGTCAATAGCACCTTTAGAAAATTGGTGACGTGTTCAATACTTATTTCACCCGCTGTTGTATGTTGTATGTCTCTGTTTTAGCTTCATTTCTCTGTATGGACCTGATGAAACGCTATCCAGCGAGAAACGCGTAGTCCTGTTTTAATGTCCTAATAAACTGTATCTATACTTTATCAGTCTAGCGCCATCATTCCCTCTTTTTTTTTCCTTTTATCACACTATAAGTTAGTTGTGATTTTTAATATATATGTGTATATACATTTTTGTAAATATTGTATCTTTTCATAGGACAACAAAGAAGATATGACACTTTGGTACAATGTAAAGTGTACAGCTTGTATAGAGGTATGTTCACACGGATCCATTCAAAGAATTGACGTGTCAATTCTTGATCCATTTGACGCAGCAGACACCCTATTTAAAACTATAGGGTGCATTTCTGCTACAGAAAAAACGCAGCCAAACACACGGCACACTTTGGGTGCATGTTGGATGCATTTTACACAGCGCTTTTGAATACATATTTGGGATCTGAAAATTCTGTGTGAACATCCCCTAAAAGTGCAAATTTGGTGTGCCCTCAAAATAGCTCAACACACAGCCATCAATGTCTAAACCACTGACAACAAAAGTCAGTACATTTCTTAGTGAAAATGGACAAATTGTGCCAAAAAATATACATTTTTTGTTTGGCCACAATTTTTTTCTAGCACTGCCTTAACAATCTTTGGCATGGAGTTTACTAGAGCTTCCGAGGTTGCCACTGGAATACTCTTCCATTTCTACATGACAACATCACAAAGTTGGTGGATGTTAGAGACCTTGCGCTCCTCCACCTTCCTTTTGAGGATGCCTTACAGATGCTCAATAGGATTTAGATCTGGAGAAAATGCTTGGTCAGTCTAGTACCTTTACCCTCATTTTTAGTGTTGAGCGATTATTATCGACAAAGTTGAAATCAGCACAGTTTTTATGTTGATCGAAATTTTTAGATCATGCGATAATTTAGGTTCAAATCTGTGCATCATCTATTAAAATCGCGCCATTTTCGGCGCTTCCTGTCATTTTGGCGGCCAGCAAATCAGCTTACAGAATAGAGCAGGGTGAGATGTGTGTGTGACGTCATGACTGGGATGTGTATGGTTGCGATTGGCTGGAAAAATCACATGACCTCGTTTTACATAGAACAGCGTTTCCTTTTCAGCTTCAGTGTCTCTCAGCGTCTCAGAGCAGTAGGACGCGCGCTCTGCCTGTGACCAAACAGCTCAGAGAAATTAATCTAAATCTTCAAAGAGAAACCACTACTATTAGCTGTGATACTTACAATTTAGTAAGATTAGATATATGAAGATTTTATGTAGTTAGCTAGAGAATTTTAAAGGAGCATCTACTGCTGTAAAGTCACGGGGGGAGCGGAGGGTGGCCCCCGCGGTCAAAAAACAAC
>JAODAL010029553.1:0-51421 GCA_025379985.1 Phyllomedusa bahiana | reverse complement strand
AGTCAGACACAACAGTTCTGGATCAAATCTCATTCATGTTCCAAGCAATTCTGACAAGACAATGCATTACACACATATTTGTATGATCTGTAATCAAGCAAGCGCAGGCGCAATAGAGGAGAGAGGAACGGACGTATGTCCATATTTAGGCAGCTTCTGAATAGATTTTCATTGGTCCACGTTGTCTCTGGGTACAAAGTCTCTGGGATTACATCAGCCAAAACTCAGTCAATTTCCAGTAAAACGAAACTTCAGGAAAGGGAGACAATAGCCGGAGGTCACATCTTGAGGAAACAGATAACAAGTGGTCACATCCTGAGCCGCAGTCATCTTAGCTTCTTCATAATTGCTGCATCATTCCCCACAAAATGGATTCTGCTCAAGCTGAAATGCCTTATAAGGAGAAAAGCTTGGGATTTCATAGTTATACATACAACACAATATTGATTCAAAACTCTTTAACCTCACACTACAATGGGACAAAGTAGATCGCGCTCTGATTGGCCGAGATAGCCAAGCCTCCGCTAGCTCAACCAATCAGCTCTTTTCTGCCTTTTTACTGTATTTTGAACTGTCCCGCCTTTGAATTTGATTGGTCCATACTTCTCCATAGGTTATAATGGGTCCCTGTCGCTCCTATTCTGATTGGCCAGGATTGCCAAGCCCACGCTGGCTCGACCAATCATCTCTTTTCTGCATTTTTACTGTATTTTGAACTGTCCCGTCTTTGAATTTGATTGGTTAATACTTCTCCATAGGTTATAATGGGTCCCTGTCGCTCCTATTCTGATTGGCCAGGATTGCCAAGCCCCCGCTAACTCAACCAATCAGCTCTTTTCTGGCTTTTTTACTGTATTTTGAACTGTCCCGCCTTTGCATTTGATTGGTCAATACTTCTCCATAGGTTATAATGAGTCACTGTCGCTCCTATTCTGATTGGCTGGTTTCTGCCGACCAATGAGAAGCGCTTACAGAATTTGAATTACTTGTTTATGGTTTGTTTTTTTTTTGGAAGGTTTGAGCTCTGTTTCTGAAAATGTTTTACACCTAATAAAAGCGTTTTTTTTGGAATCATACTCCATGCCGCACGGCGCTGAGAGCCGAGATTTCTTTTGCGATCTTCTATATGTTTCCTCTCATGTTACGTTCTCACTTCACTTCGCCTCCTCCGGCTCGTTTAGACCAACTTCAACTAGGTCTGCCTGTCGGAGCTGGCGAGCGCTGTAATGCGCCTCACTTTTCCGACCCGCGATCATGCATGCCTCGGAGGATACGAATGAGCCGCGTCCTGCCCCAGAACGGCAACACCGCGCCCATTACACGCCTCTTCATGTTAGGCGCAGCCGAAAGTGGCGAAGGCTGCGCCTAACATCGCATCCCTGCGTCCGACAGGGGATTCGGATCGGTGAGGCGCAGTTTTCGCCAGAAAACAGGCGCAACTCCCGATCATACATGTCGCCCATAATTTTTTTAAATTCTTGGCAATAAGACCTTCCACCAGCTCAGGAGCACTGCTATGGGGAGCCTGTGTGCTCCAACATATGCCAATTTGTTCCTGGGCGGGTAGGAGGCGACCCTGGTGTCACAACCAGAGAATGACCAATGCCCCACCTCCAGATTTTATTCTCGGGGAGGTACATAGATAATATCTTCATCCTCTGAGTGGGCACCAGTGGTACCCTGCACATCTTAACAGCAATAGTATTGGTATGCATTTTACTTTTGAGTTCCAGGAAAGGTCTTTGCCTTTCCTGGATGTCCTTATCACGAAGGATTCACGGGGGAATATCCATATTGACATCTATAGGAAACCCACAGTTTCCTTATGTTGCTCTGGGGATCTCGATATCTTTATTGTTCAATTAGCTGGTTTGGTTATTATCAGATGTTGTTCTGGATCCAATAAAAAAATTTTATAATATTCGGTGAATGCTCTGTACGAATAATTTTTCATTTGTACGGGACACTGGATGTCTATTCCCCTTGATTTTTGGCTACCTATTTGGTAACTTCAGCTTGTATATACCTCCTTCCTTGATTTTGATATTAGACACCTTCATTTGCATCTGAGTGTATATTAGATGTCAAAATTTACGTCCAGGTTTATACATGTAAAGTGTATGTGTTGGACGGTTTTCATCTGTGTCTTAATCTTTTTTCTGACAATGAATGTGTTTTGCACTCTGTTATGCACTTTGTTTTTATGTTTATACATGCGCCTTAGTTTGTGTTTAATGTTTTAATATGCGCCTTAGTGTCGCTACCTACATTGTGTGTTGGGACACTTGTATGTGCGTCTTAGCCTATACTTTGGTATTACATGTGTAAGACTCTTTCATATGCACCTCGGTTTTGTTTCAAACAGTGTTTGATTCAGATGCTTTTGTATGCATCTTATTGTCCAAATGCGCAGTTCGGCGCTCCTGGCGGGCATTCTTCACTTCCGATCATGCGCAGTAGTCTCCGAGGCACGCCAATGGTTACATACGGTTTGCCGTACATCCTAGGAACATGTATTCTTTGTTCTGTTTATATGGTGGAGGCATCTAGTTTTCATTGACTTGTTTTATGTATACATCGCAGGGGTTACATTATCTTTATAGGGAGACATTTAGTGAATCCAATTTGTCTCCATGCATCAGAGGTGCCGTTCGTGTCATCATACACTCTGAGTAACAGAGTCCCTCCTGCAGCAAAACAACCCCACAACATGATGCTGCCATCTCCATTTTTCACAGTTGGGATGGTGGTCTTAGGCTTCCAAGCTTCTCCCTTTTTCCTGATGGTCATTGTGGCCAAACAGTTCAATTCAGTTAGTTTCATCAGACTAGATGATATGTCTCCAACAATGTAGGTCTTTGTTCCTGTGCATTTGCAAACATTAATCTGTCTTTTCTATGTTTCTTTTGGAGTAATGGCTTCTTCCTGGCAGAGCGGCCTTTCAGCCCATGTTGATGCAGTACTCATTTCACTGTGGATAATGACACAATCTTACCAGCTTCTGCTGGCATCTCCACAAGGTCTTTTGCTTTTGTCCTTGGGTTGTTATGCACATGTCGGACCAAAGCACATTCATCTCTGAGACACAGAACTCGTCTCCTTTCTGAGTGGTATCATGGCTGGACATTCTCTGGACATTCTCATCTTACTTGTTCTTCCATATAATTGTTTGTACAGATGAACAAGGCACCTTCAGGTATCTGGAAATAACACTCAAGGATGATCCAGGCTTGTGCAAGTCCACAATTCTCTCCCTGATATCTTGGCTGATTTCTTTAGACTTTCCCATGATGTTACACACAGAAGCAGTGTATTTCAGGTGTGCATAAAAATAAATCCACAGTTGTGTCCCTTATTTACTCAGGTATTGCTTAAAAAACACATGACATCATCATATGGGCTGTGCCAAATTGTTTAAAGGCATAGTAATCCTAGTGTATGGAAACTTTTGACTTTGCAGAAAGTAATAAAAATTCCCTAAAAAATTCACAATATTCTGGCATTTGGGAAATAGAAATAATTTTGGTTCCTAATTGACCTAAAACGGGGAAGGTTTATTCTGATTTCATGTCAGAGAGTGAGAAAGACCTGCAGATGGGGTTTTTTATACAGTGCATGTAAACTTCTGGTTTCAACTGTATATACCAGTATGTACCAGTAGATAGGTATAAAGGCCCCCATTAGGTAGGTAAATAAAGTCCCCCAATGGGTAAGTAGGTATATAGGACCCCCCAGTAGATAGGGAGCTATATAGGTCCCCAAGAAAGTAGGTAGTTATATAGCCCCTCAGTAGCTGGGTAAATATATAGCCCCCCAGAAGGTAGCTAGGTATATAGGCCCCCTTCAGTAGATAACTAGGTATATAACTAACTCCCAGTAGGTAGTTAGGTTATAGGGTCCTCTTATTAGGTAAGTAGGTATATAGGCAACATATTAAAATACAGTACTTCTCACCGCTCTTGTACCTTTCAACTGTATGTGCATCTCGATGATGTTCATACAATTGAGATATTCAGCAGGTAGAAAAAAGAGGCAGTCGGTCTATAGTCTTAGGGTATGTTCACATGGAGGATTTATGAAGCTGAAAATTTCAACATAGAATTCACTCTTATTTTGGATGAGGATCTATCGCTGATTTTCAGAGGCAGCTTTTTACCCTCTATAGATTATAATGTGAGGTGAGGATTTAATTTTTTGGGCCCTGAAAAGAAATTAGCCGCGAGGTAAACCAGTGTTCTGGGCACAATGCACGGAATTTCCATTACAAACAATGGAAGGCGGATTGCAGTCAAATTTGGACGCTGATTCTGAGGAAGGTTCAGCTCTGATCTGTACCAGATTCAGCTCCTAAATCCGCCGTGTGACCGTTCCCCACAGAACTGTAAAGACCTTTTTTACACATTAATAGAAAATCAAGCTTTGCCTGTAATATTTGCATTTTCTTCCTTGTGACTGTCACAGGTTCTATGAAGAATCCACATGAAGCTGTACAATTACAAGTATAATTACAACACTAAATATTTGCAGTCTGAACCTTTAGCTTCTCCCCGGGGCGTTTGATCATAATTAAATTTCATGTATGGAAAAAGACTAACAAAAGAAACAGGATGTAGGGTGGTATGAAAACTACAAGGTGCAATCAAAATACTGTCAATTCCTGCAGCTGTGGTAATATACTCCATATAAACAGATGGTCAAAGCTGGACGGTATAAACAGGACCCTTAAAGGGGTTGCCACTAAATTATTAAGGAGAACCTGTCCCATAGATTATGCCCCCTTTGCTGAGGACAGAACAAGCCAGTGTCAGACCTGCTGTTTCCAGCGCTGTGTCCCTTATTTTGTAAGATGCTGGAGTTTTCATTTATTTAATGCTCAAATCTGCAGTTTTCAGTCAGAAAAGAGTCAGTTTTTTTCAAACCCCGCCCACCTGAGAGTAGACCCGCCCACCTCAAATGATAAACCTGTTACTTTGAATAGGTAGAAGCATGTGAATAACTGTCAGTGGGCGGGGCTAGCCTTTGGTGGGTGGGGCTAACACCTGCTCATAAATAAGATTTGAGGGGTAAATGCCCTAAAACTGCAGCATCTTACAGAATAAGGGACACAGCGCTGGGAACAGCAGGTCTGACACTGGCTTGTGCTGTCCTCAGCAAGGGGGGGCTTAACCTATGTGACAGGTTCTCTTTAAGGTTCTGCTGCACATTTTATTTTTTTAATTCTTACTCCCCTTCCAGTGAAGGATCAGTATCCGCCCCAGAAGGTGACGTTCCTCTCTGAGGAGCTTGTGCTGTAGAACTCTTTTTGTAGCACTGATCCTTACAATCCACAGAACTTTGCTGCCAGTTTACACACTGGTTCCATTGCAAAGGTAACTTCCCACCTGGAGGACCAGGAAGCTGTCATCTGTGATGATGAAGAATCATGGTGACAGTGAGGAGCAATTTAGCACAGGAAAGCTTAAAATTCTGAAATGGGTTTCTCAAATCTGAAGACGCCGAGAACCCAATATTCTTTAACCCCTAAAGCAGCGGTCCCCAACCTTTTTTCCCCCGGGGACCGGTTTAATGCACGCCAATTTTTCCACGGCCAGGTGGGGGGTGGAGTTATTGGGGGCATGGTTATTAGGGGCGGGGTTATGCAGGGGGTAGGAGGTTTAATATCACACACACAGAAAAAAACCCACAAAGTCTATGCTGTGTCCTGTAGGGTTGTAGTATGGGGTAACCAGTATTTATAACTGCAGACTGATTATCAGCTCTGTGGGTCATTATTATACATGAAAATAATATACATATGTAATCTGCTCGGTTATTTTATAAATATACATATATGCCCCCTGTAGTAATAATAAATAATTATAACCCACCTGTAGTTAAAATCATAGCCCCCCTGTAGTTATAGTAAATAATGATAGCCCCCCTGTAGTGATAAATGTTAGCCCCCCTGTAGTGATAATAAATAATGATAGCCCCCTGTAGTGATGATAAATAATGATAGCCCACCTGTAGTGATAATAAATGATGATAGCCCCCCTGTAGTGATGATAAATGATGATAGCCCCCCTGTAGTGATAATAAATAATGATAGCCCCCCCGTAGTGATTATAAATGAGAGCCCCCCTGTAGTTATAATGAGAGGACCCCCTGTAGTTATAATGAGAGGACCCCTGTAGTTATAATAAATGAGAGCCCCCTGTAGTTATAATAAATGAGAGCCCCCTGTAGTTATAGTAAATGAGAGCCCCCTGTAGTTATAATAAATGAGGACCCCATGTATTTATAGTAAATGAGAGCCCCCCTGTAGTTATAATGAGAGGACCCCCTGTAGTTATAATAAATGAGAGCCCCCTGTAGTGATGATAAATGATAGCCCCCCTGTAGGGATGATAAATGATAGCCCCCCTGTAGTGATGATAAATGATAGCCCCCCTGTAGTGATGATAAATGGGAGCCCCCCTGTAGTGATGATAAATGATAGCCCCCCTGTAGTGATGATAAATGGGAGCCCCCTGTAGTGATGATAAATGATAGCCCCCTTGTAGTGATAAAAAAAGGGAGCCCCCCTGTAGGATAATAAATGATTGCCCCCCTGTTTGGGTTGATGAAAAATGGAGCCCCCTGTATTGATGATAAATGTTTAGCCCCCCTTGTATGATGAAAATGGGAGCCCCCCTGTATAAATTAAATGAAGCCCCCTGGGGTGATGAAAAAAGGGAAAGGCCCCCTTAGGTGATAAAGGGGGCCCCCCGTAATTAAAATAAATACAAAGCCCCCTGTTTGAAATTTTAATAATGATACCCCCCCTGAATTTTTAAAATTAAATAATGATACCCCCCCGAATTTTAGTAAATATGATAGCCCCCTGTATTTTTGGGTAAATAATGATACCCCCCTTAGTTTTAGTAAATAACGAGAGCCCCCCTGTGGGTTTTGTACTTTAGAGGAAACCCTGTACCCACCGGGCTAGTTAAATAAAAAAAAGAAAAAAAAAGGAAAAAACCGTTACTCCCCCTTCCCCGGCCCCTGCGTCTCTGCTCCCTCCAGGCCCCCGGGGGGGCCAAAGGGGGCGCATGGGGTGTGAGGGAACCCCCTGCATCACCCCCCCTGGCGCTGCTCTGTAGATGCGGCCCCTACAGAAAATGGGGAAAAGCGGGGAAACGGCTATTACTGTCCCTGCTTTCTCTCTGCAGCCGGCAACGCCGCAGCTGTTAATTTCTGCGGGCCCGGATTACAAACAAAAGGAGCAGATGCCGACCGCCCGGACTAAGGTCACCCCCGGCCGGAAATCATTTTTAGCCCGGTCCCGGGACCGGGGGTTTGGGGGGCCCCGGGCCCCAAAAGGCCCCTTTAAACCTTTTTTTGGGGTTTGGGAAAAATTTTGTTTTTTCCCCCCTCGCCTTTCAAGAGCCATAATTTTTTTTTCCCCCCTTCATAGACGTAATGAGGACTTTTTTTTTTGCGGGACAAAAAGGATTTCAAATGATTTTACCCCTTTATAAAATTTTAGGGGAAAACCCCGAAAAAATTGAAAAAAAAAATGTATTGCCCCATGTTTCCCACCAAAAATTTTTTGGGGGGGGGGTTCCTCCCGATATAAATAATGTGTTCTTTTAAAACTTTTGGGATATTTTGGAATACTTTCCCCCCCCGGGCAATACCAAGTTTTTAAAGGGTTCTAAATTAGGGTTTTGGTACCGTAAAAAAAACCCACGGCCCATATTCGAAACCCAAAATAACTTTTTTTTTCAAACACCTACGGATTTTGGATTTTCCAGGGGGGGGGGCATCGGCCCTTCCGTGGGGGGGGGGGAAAACCCGTAGGGGGCCGCGTTTTAACCAGCTCCTGAAGAAGACCACAGAAACCCGGGTGCATTTAAGCCATCCGTCCCCTGCACACCTGCAAAAACCACCGGGAGACACCCAGGAAAATTTGGGGGCACCGGGTTTCCGGTCTTTGGGGCCAACAGGAGAGCCCCGGGAGCCTTTAGGGGGGAGCCCGGGCCGCGAGGGGCCCTGGGAAAGCAAGGCCGCGGGTCCCCAACCCTTGGCTGGAACCGCACGACCGGACATCCGCCTGCTTCCCCTCCCTTCTTCAATGGTGTGTGGATGAAACAGGGAGAATGGGGCCCCGGGGGGAAAACAGTGGGTTTCCACATTTGGGCTCAGCGAGGCCCCTGAAAAGCCGCTCCCGGGCCGCGCGGGGGAGGGAGAGGCGGGGAGGGGAGTCCCGGAACGCGAGATCAAAGCCGGGGGAGGCGCTCGGGAGAAAATAAAGCGGTCCGGGACCTGAAAAAACCCCGGGGGAAAACCCGCAGGGAAGCTCCGTTCACAAACAACCCTTTGTGAGAACTGACGCGGGGGGTAAGTCCCCAGCGGGCCCGCCCCTTTTTGTTTTTCTGCGACCCAAAACCCGAAATCGCCTTTTGCCCCCCTTTGGCAAGCCACAAAAAGGTTGGCTGAGGGGGGGGGGGGGGGGGGGGGGGGTTTTCCCCCTCCCCCTCTGACCCCCCGAAACCTGGGGACAGTACAAAAAATTTTAAACATTTCCCTCCTGGGAGCCCTGTTTGTTCGGGGGACATTTTCCCCCTCAGAAAAACACCTGTCTGCTTTTTTCCTTAGTGGGAGCACGCCCAGGGGGGAAGGGTTTCGCGGGCCCTCCTCGCTATATCTCTCCCTATTTCCATAAACCGTTGGGGAATAATGATTTAATTTTAAAAGTTTAAAAACTGGGGGGAAAACTTTGCTCCAAAAGGGGGAACCTTTTCCCGGTTACTAATTGCTCTTTTAAAAGGGTTTGTGTTCCCCCCGAAAGGCTTTTTACGGGGAGAGTGCCCCATCTACTGTTTGTTTAATGATGATTGCAACCCCTCTCTCTCGGTTTTTCTGTTTTTGCGATATGAAACAAAAAGCCTGATGTGGGGAGAGTTTGAGCCCCCGGGGGCACCCCCCAATGTTTTTGGTTTGGCCAAGATTAGGGTTTTAATAAAATTACTCAAGATACGACAATGGCTTTGGGGAAACGATTCAAGGGGACCCCGGGCTGCAGATCTATGCCCCTTTTGCTAATTTTGTCTCCGTAATAGCTTTAAATTTAAAGGGAAAAATTTTCAAACAATCCTCCCCCACA
The DNA here is from genome assembly GCA_025379985.1 of Phyllomedusa bahiana. Classification (NCBI taxonomy): domain Eukaryota; kingdom Metazoa; phylum Chordata; class Amphibia; order Anura; family Hylidae; genus Phyllomedusa; species Phyllomedusa bahiana. Next base: position 42,294 of record JAODAL010029553.1, on the reverse strand, counting down.
CCGAAACGACGCGTTCTAAAAAAGGGCCCCCCGGAAAATGTCCCAAACTACCCCCCCAAAAAAACCCCCCAAAAAATAAAGGGCCCAAACAAAGGGGAAAAACCGAAACGTTTGCTACTATGGCGAAACACCACCGTTTCATGCGCTGGAGGTCCCACAGCCCATGGCGTCCTATTCCTGCAAACCCCGCAAGCCCCTGGACCCCCCTACACAATTTTGCGGGATGGTGAAAAGGGGTTTTCTAGATTTAGCCCCCTGCTTTAGAAAAAGAGGAGGGATTAAGGGCAACCCTAAATTTCAAGGGCCTTGCCCCGATAACTAACAACTCACAAAAGCTGGTTGACGGGAATCCCCGCACGGGGCACTTTTTAAGATGGTATCACCGGCGGAAAGGGGGCAACACCCTGCGAAAAAACCCTTAAATTACAGTTTGAAAATAAAAAGAGGGCCCTTGTAACCCGGTCCCACGCAATAACCTCAGATTTCCCGGTGTACCAAAAAGGCCACCCCCAGTGGCCCACTTTTTTGGCCACATACCTGCAAAAAAACCGGGGCCCCCGCTTTGGGGGCCTCGAAAGCCAAAGATCCTTCCTCTTTGAAGGGGTTCATCGCATGGGCAATGCGGAGATGGGGAGAAATAGACCTCCCCCAGTGAGGGCCAAAAACCCAAAACGGACTTTTTAAAAAAACTTTTTCCCTTTGTTTCGTCCCGACGGGATGCGGGGATTTTAAAGAGTAGAGAAGAAGGGCATTCAAATTTTCCCGGGAATTCTTTTTCCAAGTCCCAAAAAAACCCCAAACCCTTTTTCATCCAGTCTGCCAACACCTACACAAATGGGTCCCTTTTCCAGCTGCTATACCCACAAAAACTGGGGGGTGAGGGGAGAAGGGAAAAACATTACCTAAAAAGGGCCCCTGAAACCAATAAAAGACGCCCCTTTCCCCAAAAGCGCCTGGATAGAGTGAATAAAGCCCAAACCGGGTATTCCCCTGGGACTTTACGGAAAAAGTTGGTTTAAGGGGGAAAACTGCATATTTTTAAAAAAACCCGCTTTATTTCAATCTTTGTCCCCTTTTTCCTTTTTTTTCCCCCCAACCCCCCCTTTCCCCCATACCCTTCTCGTCCCCCGCTCTTCTTTTAGATGGGTTTCTGTTCAGGGGAGGGGGGAACGGGTTTAATGATGTTGTTCTGTCTTTACTATTTTGGCAAAAAGAATTTTAAAAAAAAGAAGGGGGGGGGGCCCCCCCACTTCGGGGCTGGAGTTTTTTGGAAAAGGGGGTTAAAAATTTTCTTGTTATAAGCTTGTTGGTTTTCAAAACTGGGCCTCTTTGAGGCAAAATGTTTTCCCGGGGCTTGTTAAATTTTTGTTTTGGTTAATTGCGTGTTTTCCCTTCTTTTAAATTCTCAGACAAATGGGGGGGGAAGGGGGGGAAGGTGGGCCTTAAATGGGTTTGGTGCGGGGTTTCCGCCCCCCCCTTAGATAGGGAACAGGGGGGCCCTTTCGCGGGGAGGCCTCTCTTTGTTTTCCCCGGCCTGCATATACTCCCCCTGCAATTTTCACACGGAAAAGGGGATGGGGGGTTTCCTAACAGGGAAAGGGGGGGGGCCCTGGCCCTTCGGAAAGCCCATTTTAAACTGATATTTTGGGAAAGTGGAAATTTAAAAAAACCCAAAAGAACCCAAAGGGACAGGTTGCAAAACCCCAGGGAAACGCTCAAAAGGATGTTTTTTTCCCGCAAGAAAAACTGGCAAAAAGACGGGTTTTCCCCCCAATTTAAAACCCCCGGGTTAGATGCCCCAAATTCTGGCAAAACTACCTTTCAAAAATCGGAAGGGTGGCGATATATTTGGGGAAGGGGGGACCATACAGTCTATAGAGGATCAGTTTTTTGCCCCCGAGGGTTTTGGGAATTTAAAAAGAAGTACGTATTGCGAACCCTCACATATACACTTTGCAAGTCTATGGGGAAACCCTTTCGGAGGGGGGCGAGGTTCTTTACCCGCCTTAACGGGGAATTTTTTCATTAAGAAACTTATTCTAACCTTTTTTAAATGAAGGGGGGAAATTTTTTCGGGTACTTGACCCCCGGAAAAGGATAGGTCAAAAACCCCCAACCCGGGTAAACCCAGGGGGGGTTTTTCCCCTAAGGATATGGGGCAGTAGACTTGAGGTAAATTTAATTTCTGGTGGGCGGAAACCCCAAAAACGCGCACATATACCTTCTTTTCCTCATCCCAGGGCTTTTTCCGCATAGACATTTGGCCCCCGATCCTACGTCCCTGTTCCGCGTCACTGGGGCGCGGATAAATTTCCAATAGGATACAGATCCCGCTCCCAAGTAATTCCATGGGGGGGGCCATCCCCCTTTCCCAGGGGGAAAAGAAGGGTTCCCGGAGATTTCCCGGGCCCACCTTCATCAGTTGATGATTTTTAGGGACTTTCTTTGGAACAATGGGGCAATTCCCGAAAAAACCCAAAGCGGGCCCATGGCCGAAATTCCCCTCTTTTATGGGCGACAGCGAAAGGGGGTTTTGCGCGGGGGGTATTATTAGCTATGGGTTTCCCTGGAAAAAGTAAAGCGCAAAAAAAAAAAATTTTTAGGAATTGCTTCCGTTTTTGGGGCACCTCAGAAAAGATTTCTCTGTAGACCCCCCCGGCCCAAACCCAAAAACCTTTCACGGAAACACAAAACCCACTGAAACCCCCTTTCTCCAGGGGGGAAACCCAAAAACCCAAATTAAACTGGCAAAAGGAACCAATATTAACGCTGGGGCAATAGGAGGGCAAAAAATTCAAACAAAAACAGCAAAAAACCTTGGCGCAGCAAACCGCCTATTTTCGGCCCAAAAAAATCCACCCTCTTCAGGGAATATCCGACAGAAAAATGGGGTTTGAGAAAGAATTAGTAGACTTCTATGAAAAAAACTTTATGGAGAGATCCCTATGATTTCTCAGAAGGTTTACCCTTTCTGGTAAGTTGTCTTTAAACCCGGGGTTTCAAAAAAAGAGGCCCCTTTTTGGGGGCCGAGATTACAGAAAGGAAAAGGGGCGCCCTGGGGTTGCCCGGGGGTGGGGAATGGAAAACCCCCGGGCCGGACGGGGTTCCCAGCGGGGAATTTTTTTAAGATGCCCAAGCGCAGAAAACTCACCATTTCTGGGAGGGAAAATTTATAATGAAAAATTTTTTCCCCTCAAGGAGGTAGATTCCCCTTTTTCCCACTCCCCGCATTTATAATACTGCTAAAACCCAAAAAAGACCCCCCCTTTTTCCCAACCCTCATATAGACCAATTTCTTGTGAATCGGACTATAAAAGGGTTTTAAAAAAAAAATTATGGCTGCCAGGGGAAGCAAAACTTTTTTTTTCCGACCCTTTTTACATCCTCACAAATGGCCTTTTTTGTAATTGGCACTCTATAAAAAAAAATGTTAGGACAGGGTATTGTGGCCAAAAAGCAGGCGCGGGGCAGGACGGGACCGGGGGGGGTCCATTTTTTTCTTTGCCTGGATGCCGAAAAGGCCTTTGACAAGGTTTTCCCCGGCCATTTTGGATGCTAATCTTTCAACCCCCGGAATTTTGGGGAAACCCCTTTGTCGGCTTCCCCGCCCATATGCCTCCAAATTTCCAAAGACAACCTTTAAATTAAAAAAACCAATTTCCCCCTTTTTGACCTCTATAAGGAGTTTTAAAAGGGATGCCCCCCTCACCCCTTTCTATTTAAAACTGTCCAAAAGACCCCCTCCTTTTCCATATAACTCAATCACCCCCTTTACATGGGGTTTGGTTTTCCAGACCGGGAGCTCAGGGTCACAGCCTATCTTTATGACCTTCCTTTTTTTTTAACAGGGAAACCCCCGGCAAATTTAATCCTATTCCCGACTTTTTATTGGGGCCCGTTTGGGTCCTGTCTGGTTTTCACAATCAATGTTGGGGCCCAAAAAGGGGGGTATGCTCCCTTAAAGGCCCCTTGGGGCCCTCTGGTCGGGGCCCTTTGGGGCTCACCAGAAAAACCAAGGGGGGGATGGCTGATAAAATTCCAAATAAACTTATTTCGTGCGAACATTTCCCCGATCCGGGGAATTGGTTTCAAACTATTTAAAAAGGGGCCCCACCCCCCGTTTTCCTTTTTAGGGAATGTAAAATTTTAATTTAAAAAAGGTTTTTAATTCCCCCCGCCTCTTTTAAAATTTTTTCCCCTGCTTACATATTTGCGGCCGGGGATGAAAAGCACATCAATGCGCAATAAAGACAACTCATATTGGGAAATCTAGGAAAGGGCCCCCATCCCCCCATAGTGCAAAAACCAAACGCCGGCTACCTGGGGCCTAGGGTTTCCCCCCCCATTCCCCCTTTATAACCTTGGGAGCCTTAGGCCGTTTTTTTTGCAGACCTGGGTGCAATCTAAACATTCCCTTAAAGAAAATTTTTTTTTGAAACAGGAAAGGGGTTAAAACCTCATATCATCAATTTAAAATTTTACATTTACCCTATGGAGGGCTCCCTCGATGGGAAAAGGGGGATCAGCTGCTCATGCCGATTTGGAAAGGGGCCCTGGCGAAAGATTAAAACCAAATTAAAAAAACTGAACCCTGACTATCTCCATTCTTTTTCTCTTTATAGTAAACCCCCAAAATTTCCCGGGGAGGGAAGGGACAAAAAACTTTTAAAACAAAGGCAAAGACTAGGCTACACCAAGTAAAACAATTTTTGTACAACCCACACTAAACGAATTTCTATCCCAGAAACTGCCCAAGGGCCCTACCCATACCCCCTTCCGTTCTTTTTAAAAAAAAATACAGGTGTCTAGCTATATATCCCGGGTAAGCGGCACCTACAACCTGATGACTGGGACAAAAGAAATTTTTACCCTTTTGGGTTTTACACCCTTTCCCCCAAACGAGACAACTGTCGGGGTTAAAAGTATCTTTTTGAGGACTTGGGTTATACGGAAACCGCTTTTTTCCTAGCCAATGGAGGAAAAAAGGAAAGCTACATCTCCCCCGCTACGATACTAGAGGCACTTGTGAAAACTTATAAATTTTGCCGGCGCTAGGTATGTTGAGATGTTTAAAGAAGGGTTTGGCCCCACAAAAGGGCCCAACTTTACACCGATTTTGGGGGGGATCGTTTTGGGCCCGGTTTCCCAAAAAAACAATTGCTTCCCAATGGGATCGCCAGCAGCGGACCTAAATCATTTGCCTATGGGAATGCCCTTGATACGGGGTTTTGGCCTTTTAAAAACAGGGTTTTTTGAAAAATTCCCAAAAAGTTTCATTTGTTTTTCTATTTTATGGGGGCTTTTTTGGAATTGTTAAAAAAAGGGGACAAGAAAAACCCCCAGGCGGGGTTTTAAAAAGGAACTAAATTGTTGGGGGCAGCGGCAGCCAAAGCAAAAACTATTTAAAATATGGCTTCCGCCCGTAGTTTCCCCTTGGACTTATTTAAAAATTTAAAAAATTGATTTCCAATGCGCAAGGACGGGGAGAGGCCGCCGCAAAAGAAAAAAGGGGGAGGGAAATTCCCTTTTAAATTATGGGGAAAAAAAAATATAAAAACATTTGGGCGGATATTAAAGGGTAAAATAAAACCCCTTTTTTTGAGCCAACTTTTTTTTTAAAGGTACCAGGGTATGCCCAACCCGGCGGGTTCCCGATCCAAAAGAATTCCCAAGGAAGGTTTGGTTTTTTTAGAGAGAAAAAAAAGGCCCCCTTACTGGACTGCTCTAGGGAAGGGGACAAAAATTATAGATTTCTGGATGGTTTTTATAGGGCCTGCGGGGGGGCAAACACGCCCCTTACATGTATGGGGGGGAAGGGGGGGGCCGGCCCCCGAAACTAAAACTTAAAAAAAAAAAGGGGGAAAGGACACACCCCAGCTTAGAAAAATTTAAAAAGGGTTTATTTATTGTTGTTTTTACCAGTCTTTAAATGAGCGTAATGATACTGGTAATTTGATATTTCAAAAGAAAATTTTGTAAAAGTTTACAAAGTTTTTTATTTGTTGGGAAAAAAGCAATAACAAAAAAGAAAAAAAAAGCCCTTGTTTTTGGCTAAAGCTCAAAATTTGTATTTTTGATAAAAAATTTTTTTACTGGAAAGATTTTATGGGTATATTTGTAACTGGGGTGTCCAATTTTGTATGTGTCAAGGATGATGTTAAAAAAAACAATTTGAAAAAAAAAAAAAAAAAAAACCCCACTACTTGATGAGGGGCATGTTTTGATAAGGGGTATTTTTAAATACTAATGTATTTGGAATATTGTGCTTTTTTTCACCCTTTTTTTTAAATTTTTTTTAGGGGCAAAGAAATTTCAAAAAAAAAACGAAATTTTTGGCATTTTTATTTTTTTTTTTTTTCTAAAAGTGTTAAGCCCCAGGGGTAAAGATATGTTTTTAAAAGATCCCGGTTTTTTTCGGAAACAATAAAATAAAATGGCAAACCTTTTTTTACTATTTTATTTTTTTATTTGTAAAATGGCAAAAAAAAGGGGGATTTCAAAATTTTTATATTTATTTTTACACTTTTTTTAAACCCCCTTTATTTTTTTATATTAACTTTAAGTCTCCCTAGGGCGCTTCACCACCAGGAGGCACGATCATTTATACAGCCTAAATATTTCCCTTATGGAGAGGGGAAAAGCAGCCAGCAAAAAAACCGCCTCCCTAAATATTGCTGTCCCCATGGAGAGGAAAAAGCTATCCCAACTAATTTTTGTTTTCCCCCAAGTTTCTGCACCACCCCCTTTAAATAACCAAAAAAAAAAGCTTTTCAGGTTTAAAAATATAATAATGGTCTTTTGGGTTTTTGCCCAAAGAGACCCTACACCTCAGCAATGACGGGATTTGGGGCACTTTTTCTTTGCTCTGTTTAAAAGAGCGGGGCCCCCGCTTTTTCCCCTTTCCCCGGCCCAGGGGGCACACCCCTTTCTTTTCCATCCCGGGGTCCCTTCCGGGACGGGTGGTTTGGTGGCCGCGGGAAGGGCCCCCGGGCAAATCGGGCTGGCCACTCCCTAGCCGCTTTTCCCGCTCTGTTCCCGGGCCCCCCTGCCCGGCCCAGGCCGGGGCGTGCCCCTTTTTCTAGGGGGGGCGCGCCTCTTCCCCTTTTAAATTTAAAGGGCCAGCACGCCGATAATTGGCCGGTTGCCTAGCGCTCCCCCTATTTATTGGTGAGGTCAGCAGGACTTCCTTTGCTGGATCTATGTTGCCCGTGCCTTAGAAAAAGCGTTCTATAAGTGTATTCTCGCCTTACCGTGTACCAGACCTCTTGCTACGTTTCTCGACTCCGAACCTCTGCCGTCTGCCCTGACCTTCCTGCCTGTCCACGACCACGAACCATTGCCGCCAGCCCTGACCTTACTGCCTGTTCATGACTACAATTCTTGGATTGCGATTCTGTACCACGCTGCACCTCAGCCGCCATCGCAATCAAGTCACGTCAGGGGGGACGACCTGGTAGCCTCACGCCGCAGCAAGTCCATAACGCTTTGCGGCGGGCTCTGGTGAATACCGGGGGCTACTTAGACTCCGCTCCCTGGCGTGGCTTACACCATCGCTTGCGGGGGTCCAGAGGGTCCACTACCCAGCCGTTACACTCTGCACTAATTAGATGGCCGCCAAAAGTGCAGAAAGGTGATTGGATGGCCGCCAAAAGTACAGAAAGGTTCTGACAACTATAAAAATGGTGTGTCGAATGCCATGGTGAACTCCAACATTTACTCAAACGAAAAGTAAAATGTTTGGTTCGGTTCGAGTTCGAGAAAATCAAGATGTTCGACTCGAACTTAACTTTTCTCGAACAGTTCGATCAACACTATTCTTTGATAGGCTGTGGGTGGGCTTAATGAATGACGGACAAACCAGCTGGGTAAGCAGTTCATCTATGGTGCCCCCATTCTCATTTGAGATATTGAGATGAAGTTAAATTCCAACATACCTGATGCTTTAATCTACAGTGGGTTGCAAAGTCTTCCTTACCCTTGAACTGTCCCTCATTTTGAAACATTACAGCCACAAACCTCAATGCATTTTACTGATATTTTATATGATCGAGCAACACACAGTAGCAAGTCTTTGAAGACCTTAAGAAAATTATACGTGCTTTCCAAGTTTTTGCAAACTAAAAAACTGAATAGTGTGGAGTGCCTATGTATTCAGCCCCCTGTACTCTGATTCCCCTCAATAAAATCCAGTGTGACCAATTACCTTCAGAAGTCACCTCATTAGTAAATAGACTATATTTGTATGTAATTTATAGGACTCAAGTAGGATCATCTGAGCTGAAGGTCATTCAGAGCATCACATAGACGAGTGAACCACCTTTTCTTCTTTAGAATTGTTAGAGGGAAACCTTAGTTTGGAGGGGTCCAGTTGTTCCTTAGAGGTATGCAGAACTTCTTTATGGGTAGCGAGTCTTCGGTGAAAGTCTGGGGTGTTTCCAGGCCTAAGGTGCAGCCTGGTGCTGAGGTTGCGGCCCCCACAGGTGCATTTGTGGTAGCTGTGGTGATAAGATGAGGCTTTTCAGGGCTCTTCTCTTTTTGGGGCAGTCATTTCGGCAGCTAGGTGTGAGAGTGATGAGGTTATTTTGGCGGACGCTGCAAAAGGGGGAGGTATATATGCCCTAAAGTGTCACTGGGGGCTCATTTCAGGGCTGAGGTTAGGGGGAATATTTTTTTGAGGGGACTATATTTTCCCTTCTCTGCTCATAAATGTTTAATATCCACAAGTTCAGCCAATCTAGAAGGAGGAGGAAGAACTGGTTCCTCGTATGCTTTGTAACTGCATAAAGGCATTTGTAATCCTAGTGTCAGAAATTCAGTATTGCCTCTTTTTATCCCCTTTTCTGACCCAGCCTCAGACCAGGGTTGGAACAGAGCCAATTAGGCTTCCGTACCTGTGCCCAATCTGTGGCTGAGGCTGGGTATTTAAACCTGTTTGCTGCTTAGCCAGTTGCCTGTGATTCTTCCCGGCTCTATTACCTTGTTCTGCTTGCAGTTTTTGAAGTGTTTTCTTGGTTTTTCTTCTGGGTTTTTGACCCCGGCTTGTTTGACTGCTCTAGTTTGTTTTGTCCTTTCCTCCCTTGTTCGTCCTCTCAGTCTTCCCATTTGCGTTTGTTTTCCTACATCTCTCTGGTGCGGTAACCTGGGTCTCTTGCAGACAAGCCCTTCCAGCTTTGCAGCAGGCTCTGAACACTAAGGCTACCTTCACATGGCAATAATTGCATGATGTATTTCGCCTGCAATTACGCTGGGTGCTCGGGAGCGGGGGTGGGGCGGGGGCCAGCAGCCCGCCGGCCCCATAGATATTCATTATTCACAGCGCGTATACGTATACTTATCTCCCGGCTCGACGTATTGTGTGAGCAGGAAGAGGAGATGTGATCCATAGTTCTCTATGAGAACTGTGGCTTACCGTAATGACTGGGACGTATCTCGGCCCGTATTTAGCGCAGTACGGCACGCATTACGGGGCGAGATATGTCCCAGTTTAAGCCGTGTGAACATAGTCTAAGGGGTAGTCTTCAACTCTGCCCGTACAGGGTGTTTGATTGCATACAGCAGTTTTTATTGGGCTCTGCTTGTTTTGCATATGATGCCTTTACCCTGTACCAAAGAAAAGTAAATCCACGGCACTCAATAGGTAGTATGAAGTGTGCAGATATTTACAATGATAACATCATACAAATACAATTGCAAAGTCGATAACATTCAGTGGAATAATTTGTGTCTCTAGTATGAAGATCTTGTGAGAATTTGGTGACCATATGGTCCTTTGTGCTCTTCTTTTGAATGCCATAGCAATCTTAATTATACAGGGTCACGAAAAGCAGAATGAATATTATATACAAAGAGGACTATGTATTCACCACTGGGAGTACAGAGGTCATTAGGCTTGGTAGGGCACAAGGTGAAGTGGAGGTAGACTGTATGGGTATGTATGAATTCTGGCGCTGATAGACCAGTTCTAAATCACTTTAAGGTAGTATACACTGTGCCATACTGCATGAACCTGTTCTTCTGCCGGTCATACATACAGGCGCAGTCTAGTGCCAAAACGACAAGTCTGGCTCAGGCACTACCTTTAACTTGGTGTGGCTGTTCTAACTGTTCGGTGCCAAAGTTTTGCCGTCAAAGAATCATAAATGTGTTTACTTCTATGAATGTAGTGTGAGGCCAGAATTCTGGCGCAGCCTCATTCATACATGTCACCCTATGTGCACTGGCCCTTTGAGATTTAAAAAGCCAGCACATTATTGGTGCTCCAATGGCTGAACACCACCTGGGAATTATGCAATTTCCTCCCTCTGCTTTGAGACAGTTTGTTGGTGTCCTTCTGTGATGCTGACCTATGCTCACTCCTGCCAGTTTCTCTGTTACCCTTAGCCTGCTGCCTACCTTTCTCTGCTATGCCTCTGCCTTAACCTTTTGCCTGCTGTTGTGTTAGTTGTTGCTTATGATGGATCACACTGAGAGGATGTCTTCAGGCACTTCATTACATGAGGTGTTAGCTGCCATTACACATGTGTCTGATTTGGTCCCCGACCTCTAAACCAACTCGGCCTCTTGACTTCTCCACAGCGCATCTCACTCCATGAAAACCTATCACTACACTGATGCCTCTACCCTGTACCACTCACTACACTGATGCATCTACCCTGTACCAGTCTCTACACCAATGCATCTACCCTGTACCATTCACTGTACCGATGTGTCTACCCTATACCCTTTGGGGAAGCTTCCCTTCTCCTCCTGGCTCTCACTGTTTCACTGGTGTCACTATCTTCTGACCCCTCACTCAGTATGTGGAATGGGATGAGTAACTTGGTCAGGGCACATTGTCTGGTCCAGTTGCCCTCCAACCTGGTCCTGAGCTTAAGATCACCACATATCAAATATATGTCCCCTAAGGATTGGACCTGATTCGGTAAAAGGCTACCACTGATGTTACTGTATGTGGAGCAATACCCTTTCTTGGGGAATCTGCCATTTCCTGTACTACTGGTATAGCAGGTATAATTGCCTATGTAGACTGTGACCCCATCTGTTGGCTTTGTTACTTTTGGGATGATTGGGTACTTGGCCTTCCAGTCCTCACAGGCAGCATGATCTGTAGTGGTGTGGCTTTTATAGACTAAGAAAACATTCTTGTGCCGCCTCAGGAATATTTTGTGGGACAGTATCCATTTGGGGTCTGGCAGCTGAACAGACATAAGTTTGTTTTATTATATTGAGCAGCTGTATGTTTTACCCATTCTAGCCACAGGTTTTTATTTGAGAACCCAGTCTCTACCTTTATGGTGTCATCAAGGGTGGGATCAGCCATAGCTGCCATATTTTGGAAGGTCTGTACATGGGGCATAAACGGATTTGCTGGTGTGGGTGCTGGGACTCCCAACCATTTCTCTGGGTCTTGGTTCATGTATTTCAACTGTATTGCCCCCCCCTCTTGTATATAGGCTCCCAGGACATATATGCCTCCATCAGTCTCCTGAGGGTTTGCAATGGTTAAGGTTAGGGGTATGCTTTCACCTGGTATTCCCTGTTCTTGGCAGGTTCTAGTTTTTGTTAAACTCATCCTTGTCAGTAGGGGCTTCCCCTTGTTTGTCTCTCCTGTCCAAGTGCAGACTGTGGTCTGTATCCCCAATCTTCCCCTGTGTTCTATCCCACTGCACCTCAATAGTATCAGGAGCATCCCCAGTACTCGTTAGTCAATCACAAGTATATGCACCCTGCAGCAGAAGATTGTTCATTGTAGATGTTGTACTGTATGAGAACCTCGGGACAACATACTACATCACAAAAATCAAAGGAATATGTGGCCACGTGAGCACTGGATGAGTTCAACCAAAAGATGACAATTCCTCTCTCCTTTGTAATGGCCATTGAGGTGTTCTGACCAAAAATTAAGGCAACATAGCTACTTAACATCAGTAGGAGCAGCATCCGCTTCATCTCAGGGGGCTGGAGTGATCTTACAGTGCGAAGCATGAATCCAGTTGGGCTTTCCTGCCACCTTGATGGATGTGGTTGTGGTCAGCAGGACTTGTTACGGCCCTTCAAACCTCGGCTTTAGGGTTTTACGCACAAATTTCTTCATGTAGACCCAATCACCGGGCTATAGTTTATGGGCAGCAACATCTGAGTCAGGATCTGGAATGGAAGAGAAAACTGTAGAATGTGAAAGAGACAACTCTTTAGCCAATGCAGTCACATAAGAGATCATAGCATCATTTTGTAGCTGCAACTGCTAGGGGAAATATGCACCTAGCATTGGGGCACTGCCAAACAGGACCTCATAGGGTTAGAGAGCTAACTGTCCTCGGGGCGTGTACCTGACACTAAACATGGCTATAGGCAGGCTGTCTGGCCAAGGCATGCCAACTTCTCTTGCTGCTTTAAGCATTCTGGATTTCAGGGTTCTGTTCATTCTCTCTACTTTCCCACTGCTTTGCGGATGGTACAGAGTGTGCAGAGCTAGAGTACTTCCCAATGCTGTCCATACTTCCTTCATCAAGGTGGCTGTGAACGCTGGTCCCTGATCACTTTCAATCACTTCTGGTAGTCGGTATTGGCATACAACTTCTGTCAGTAGCTTCTTGGCCATTGTCTTTGCTGTGATGTCAGCCAAAGGAAACGCTTCTGGCCATCCTGAAAACATGTCCACAATGACGAGGGCATATTCATATCTTCCCGACTTGGCATCTGTATGTGATCAATCTGGATCTTTTGGAAAGGGTGGATAGGCTTTTCTAGATGTTTAGGTGGTACTTTTACTGGCTTCCTGAGCTTGAACTCAGCACAAATGACACAAGCTCTGGTGAAGGAGTCTGTGAGTGTGGAGATTCCTTGTGCTAGGTAGTACTTGTCATTCAATCCATTCATCAAAGTCTTAGACAAGTGTACTGGCCCATGTGCCCAATGAACAACTGCTGGATATAGGGCCCTGGGCAGAAAAGGGCGTATGCCAACTCTGCAAATCCCATCTTCTCCTTCTTTAGCTCCTACCTCCTCTTCTCTACCTCTTGATGTTGGAGTTCCTCAGGGATCAGTTCTAGGTCCTCTCCTCTTTTCATTGTACGCAGCCCCCATTGGACAAACCATCAGCAGATTTGGCTTCCAGTACCATCTCTATGCTGATGACACCCAATTATACACCTCCTCCCGTGACATCAGTCCTACTCTCCTACAAAACACCAGTTACGGACTGTCCACTGTCTCTGACATCAAGTCCTCTCTCCATCTGAAACTAAACCTCACTAAAACTGAACTTCTTGTCTTTCCGCCTTCTAGTAAGCTATTTCTGTTTCTGTATGTGGTACCACCATTTCTCCTAGACAGCAGGCCCGCTGTCGGGGGGGTTATATTAGATTCTGATCTGACTTTCACCCCATATATCCAATCCCTTGCCCGCTCCTGTCACCTGCACCTCAAGAACATCTCCAGAATCCGTCCGTTTCTCACTTTGGACACAACTCAAACCCTCATTGTGGCCCTTATTATTTCTCGTCTTGACTACTGTAACTCCCTGCTAATCGGTCTCCCCCTCTGCAAACTCTCCCCTCTTCAATCTGTCCTGAATCCAGCAGCCAGGCCCATCTGTCTCTCCAGCCGCTATACTAATGCCTCTACCCTGTGTCAGTCACTGCACTGGTTGCCCATTCAGTACAGGATACAGTATAAACTCAGCACTCTCACCCATAAAGTTCTCCACAACGCTGCACCCCCCCACATCTCCTCCCTCGTCTCTGTCTACCACCCGATCCGCGCTCTCCGTTCTGCTGCTGATATCAGATTACACTCCTCCATCATCCGAACCTCCCATGCCCGTCTCCAAGATTTCACATGTGCGGCACCAGTTCTCTGAAATATGCTACTGCGGGCGATCAGGCACAGTCACAACCCTCATAGTTTTAAGAGCGCCCTGAGAACACATCTTCTCAGTCTGGCCTACCAAGATCCCTAACTGCTGTCACACACATTTGTCACTCCCTACACTAGGGCACTCACAGGCACTTATCTTCATATAGATGTACTGTCAGGGTGGCAGGTTCATCCATTTTTCATGTAAACCACCCTCTATTTATGAAACATGGCTGGACCATTTTAAACTTGGCACTTCTCGCCGTTTGTTTCACCCATACACCCTAATAGATTGTAAGCTCTCACGAGCAGGGCCCTCACACCTTGTGTCTCATCTGTAAGTACTTTTCATGTGTAATGTCTGTACGTTTGCCCTTGAATTTGTAAAGTGCTGTGGAATATGTTGGCGCTATATAAATAAAAATTATTATTATTTAGCTCCTTCTTTCCAGTTTCTTTTTTTTGCATCCGGCTTTTTGGGTTGCAGTTTGTATAATAGACACTCTGATGGAAGATCTGTGGTTGTTGCCTCTTGTGTGACCATAGTGGGTGCACAGTCATCCTTTAAGGCTGCTTCTTTTGTCGCTTTGTCAGTCCTGTAATTCCCTTTTGCCTCCTCAGAATTGAGTTTCCCATGTGCCTTTATTTTCAAGACAGCAACCTTTTCTGGCAGCAGGAGCGCATCCATGAGGTCACTGGTGGCGTGCTCATGCTGGACTGGAGTCCCTGCTGCTGTCAGGCATCCACGTGGCTTCCAGATAGGGACAAAGTTATGCGCCACTCCATAGGCTTATCTGGAGTCTGTGTAATTGTTGGCTGTCTTATCCTTGGCCAGTCTGCAGGCTGTGGTCAAGGCTTCTGATTCTGCTTCCTGTGCTGACTTGTGGAACGGCAAGCTTTTCTCCACCAATACAGCATCCACTGTTGTTCGTCTGCATCCATCCACGTAGATAACATATTCCGGGTTTGTGAGTGGTTCTGCTGAGACAGATGGTAGATGGGATGTCTTCATTTGCATCACTTCAAAGCAGTCATCGGTGTGGGTGTCCTCATCCTCTGTCTCTCCCCCTCCTCCATCCCACTATCTCCTCTTGAAAGTGGAAGGAGGGTAGCTGGACTGAGTATGTTGCATCTCCTAAGCGTTACATTGTCCGGTATGAGGAGAGAACATTGGAGTCTCAGCTGCAGACATGTGCTTAGGCTGCGTCTGATTCAGAATGGCAGAAATGTCATGAGGTGCCAGCAGGACGAGGGAGTGTCTGAGTACAATATCCGCTGTTTTATCCAGAAGCACTTGGGCTGCAAATACAGCACATAAACAGGAAGGTCCTCCCCTTGCAACTAGATCCAGCCTTGCAGAGTAGTATCCAATTGGTCTGTTACGGTCTGCATGGGCCTGTGCTAGAACTCCCAGGGCATGTCCATCCCTTTCCGATACAAAGAGCTTGAAGGTCTTCTGGTAGTCCGGGATGCCTAGTGCAGGGGTACTGGCAATAGCTGCTTTCAGCTTCGGAAAAGACTCAAAAGCACCTTCATCAAGTCTTCACTGCCTCAAACAAAGATTGCATAAGAGTGGATACACCTGGAATCCAAGAGCGACAGTAGGAGATTAGACCAAGGAATGTCTGGAGCTGCTTGGCACCTTTGGGTACTTGAATCTCTTGTATTGCCTTCTTCCTCTCAGTTGTCTTGCTTGATGAGAAAGGCAATGTCCTAGAAATACCACTTGTTCTTGGCACCATTGGACTTTCTTAAGAGAACCTTTGCAACCCTGTTCTGCCAAAAACAGTAGGAGTGATTCAGAAGGTTGTCTGCTCATAGAAGCAGGTCATCTACGTATTGAAGCACAATCCACATAGGATTCAAGTCTTTCCATTTTTGTAGTACGGAAGACATAGCCTTGGAAAATTAACTAGGGCTGTTCTGTGCCCCTTGTGGTAATGCCACCCAAGTATACTGGATTGACTCATGAGTGAAGGCGAAGAGATATTGACACGCAGGATCAAGGGGAATGCTGAAGTAGGCAATTGCCAGATCAATAACTGTGAAGTATTTTGAGTCTGGAGGCACATTGGACAGTAGAGTATAAGGATTTTGTACAATGGGGGGTCTCCAAAATGTTGGCCTCATTGACCACTCGGAGGTCCTGGACCATGCGAAACTAGGGTGGCTGGCCTTTTGCCACCTTGTTTTTCACAGGGAAGAGAGGTGTGTTGCACTTGGAAGTATACTTCACTATGGCTCCATTTTGAAGAAGCGTCTGTATTTGCTTGGAGATTGCCTCTGATTGGGCGGTAGAGAGCGGGTATTTTGTTTTTTTTGGTGGCTGCACTCCAGACTTCAGCTTATTGCACTGGGGGGAATTTCATTTCTGATATCTTGGGGGCCCAGGGCCCATAGGTGAGATGGAATATGGTCCAAAACTGCTTGTGGTATCTCATGGCCAGTAAGAGGCTCCACATGGTGAGGGGAGGAGGGTAGTAGCCATATTCTCTCATCCTTTAGGTCAGATAGTAGAGAGATGCGACCATTCTTGTGGAAATGTATTTTGGCATGGATTTTTGACAGAATGTCAGTCCCCAGGAGATTTTGCTGGACAGGTATCAGAAACAACAAATTCTGATAGCAGACTTGAGGCAGGGTACAGGTCGACCACAAGTGGAACTGTAAGTCGATTCCCCCTTGGTACTCCATCCACCTCCACACAGGAGACGTCTACTCTGGACAGGAAGTTAGGGTTGACATCACAACAGTTGATTACACTTCTGGCTAAAGCGTTATCCACTAAGAATGAAGTTGGGTTCCCTTCCACTACAAGTGTAAGTGTTGGTACTGGGCCATGTGGAGGTGGATCCTTGATCGCAGAACTTCCCCCTAGAAGTTTTGGAAAAAAGGGAGGTGAATACGGGTTTACCCCTGTCCTTGGATGCTTGGCTTAAAGAATAGGAGGCATCGGGGAAGGGTCTGAGTGTCTGGGCTCCTTGACTTGGGGGGACCTGGCAGTCCCTTTTGAAGTTTCCTGGTCTGTGACAGTTGAAGCAAATAAGCGGTGGTCTTGGCAATAGGCACCACACAGGAGCAGATTTATTTCACGGCCCCGCAGACGATTGAATATCTTTCGCCCCCTAGGCCCTTTTCTATTGGTAGAGTCTTGTACTTGGCCAGACCATCCTCAGCTTTTTTTTTGGGGTTCCAGAAGGCCACCCCACAAAGGCAGGGTCAGCTTCCGAGCAGTGTTTTGGGCGAAGGAGGAGAATCCTAGATTCAGAGAACACTGAGTTCTGTGTGGTATTTCCCACTGTTTCCCCTCTCTTGAGTGAGTAAACCCAGGTCAGCGCTTTGTCTGGGCCCCGTCTTTGCCCATTCCTTCAGCTGCCCAAAAAATTCTACCTCGGGCCATGTCTCCATATCAGCGGCTTGATGGGGTTTTTGCCTAATAGGCCAGTAGATCACCTGCTTTGACTTGCACAGTCCACATAAACCCTTTCCCAAGTGTGATATTCGCAAATTTGGCTTCTTCCTGTAAGGGGCATGGCTGTTTCTCAGGGCCCCCAAATTGGTGTTAAAAGAGGTTTGCTCGGGGGAAATGTAATAATACGTCCGGGCCTTCACTCCCAGTCCCCTTGCAGTGAAGCCTGTGAGATCAGGGTCGGGCCGTAGTTGATTCCTGTTCACCGGACTACTCCTCCAGTGACCATCCTGGGTGTGCTGTGCAAGGGCCCAGTGGTGTACCCGGCAGGGAAAGCAGATGATTTCCCCTGACCTGTTGTATGAGCTCATCTGCTTGTTCTTCCTCCTGCTTTGTCATCCTCGTGCTGTTGGATCCTCCTCCCAAAGTGCAGTGCAGGTCATCCCCTGCCCCCAGCACCATGAGGTTCAACACTTTAAGGCTTGTTGTGTCTGGTCGCCATATATCCCCAGTATCTGCATCCATGATCGGATATAAAGAGTGGGTGGGTCCCCCCTTTTGGTTCCAGAACCAGAAGTGTTGACCCCGGAAGGGGTGGGCAATAACCCAGAAGGAAGGGGAAGTGACATCAGAGGTTCTGATAGTTTGGGCAAGATGGGAGCAGTAGGCGTGGCTTGTGGTGGAATCGTCATGGAAATGGCTGGCAATGGCACCACAGGTTCCGGTAGGCTGGGCATGCTGGGTGCAGTGGGCAGAGCTTGGAGCAGTAGGCGGTGCTACAGCGGGAAGGATGGATTGTGACACAGATGGGCCCTCCTTGGGGCGTGGTTCCCCATTGTGCGCAATTGCTCTCCCCCTGATTTTGCCTCCAAACCCCGGGACAAGTCCCACCGCCTTAAGAGCGGGGCATGATTCACCATTGTCTTGCATACCCCAAACGGGCTTATATAACATACACAAGCTTTCCTTTTTTGTCTTTTCCCCCTCGTTACCCTTCTTCATATATGTTTTTCTGCTTTTTTAAAAGCCAGGCTTCAGCCATTTTGCAAAAAAACCAATTCTTCATTTTTCCCTTTTTTTTTTTCCCCAATCATCTTCTCCACTTTTCAGCCGGCAACCTGCCAGATGGGCCCCCTCGGCAATTTTCATCGACCCTTCTTTTCTTGAGTCGGGCCCCCTCTTGTCCCCCATTAACTGCTCTGTTGCTCCCCCCTCCCAAACTGCCTCCCCCCAACTGGTATTTAAAAATTACTCCCCAAAAAAAACCCCTGACTCGCCTGAACTTACTGCTCCTTAGCAATCCTATGAGGAGAATCGAGTCAAACCACAGAGATGAGATGAGAGTAAGAATGCAAAACAATCTTACCTTATTTGTGCGGGGTCCACCTCGGTTATAGGGGACGTCTCGCCCGGGGTTTCAGTTCTGAGGGATAAAACCCTCGTGGCCCCACGTTGGGTGCCAAAATTGATTTAGATGGAACCACAAGGGGGTTCCTACGTCCAGGTGAGGGTTGTCAAAATGTTTCTCTAGCATTTGTATGCACGTGCACAGAGGAAAAACACACACCACACGCAGTCAAGGTCTGGCAGCATTTCCTGTCCTTTTTTTAAATGACGTAATTTAAAAGGCATTTTTTGTGCCATGAGCAAAGCAATATGTATATAACATTGGGCATGCATAAACTACATCTACTTGTTGTTCTTATCAGGTACTGTGTCTCCCCCACTTGTTGTTCAAGAATGGAGTTTCTGTAGTTGCAAGACTCAGCGCCATCTTGGAGCCAAGCCAGTGTATTAACCCTTAACCCAAACATTGCCTCCACCAATGCCATCTTGTAGATCAAACAGACATTTCACCTAACACATTTGTTAACAGTCCTCCCTTGAAATGACTATTTCATCTTTTCCTAATTATTGCCCTAGTCTATCCTTTAGTGGAGTAACCGCCCTGAAAAGAGCGGCCCCACAATCTAACCCTGGGTTCATCCCATGTCACCCTACATCAATCCATCTAGTTCTTTAATGGGAATTGTGGTTGAAGAGGGGCATAGACAGCCTTCCGAAGCACTTCTGGCATCAATGGTTTTTCAAGGAATGGCGTCCCAGTTTCACAATTCACCATAATGGGAGTAGCCTGGTCCACAGCTTTCCCAAGTAGTTTCCTCAAACAAGGAAGAACACAATTACTGCAATAATGAGTGGAATGCAAACAACTGCAGTGGTTGCCTATTCAATACAGAATACAATATGAACTCATCATTTCTCTCGTAAAGGTCTCCACAGTGCTGCTCCTCCCTACATCTCTTACTTCATCTCTGTCCACCACCTCACCGAGAATCTGCATTCTGCTGAGTACCTTTAACTACATTTCTTTATCATTCAAACCTCCTACATCCAAGGCTCTGCTCATTCCATCCCGTACAATTAGACTAACAACAGTGATAGTTTTAGTCATGCCCTAAAATACATCTTCTTAGGCACGCCTATCAAGATCCTTTATTATAGCCTCTCACCCACATTCCTAACTCTCAGACTCTCATATGTACTTATCTGTGTAAGATGTACTGTCTGGTTGGCAGCTTCACCCATTTTTATGTGTACTGCTTTATATTTATAGAAGTTGGTGAGACCATTGTACATGTTAAGCACGTCTTACCTTTTGTTTCACCTCTACACTCACCGGGCCCCTTTTTTAGGTACACCATGCTTTAAAGGGTTGGCCCCCTTTTTTTCCCTTTAAACGCCCCAATTCTTTGTGGCATAGATTTAACAAGGTGTTGCAACGATGCTCAATTTGGGACCAAGGGGCCCAAAAAGTGCCAAGAAAAAATTTCCCCACGCCATGACACCACCCCACCAGCCTAACCGTTGAACAATGCAGATGGTCCATGCTTTCAAGTTGTTGACGCCAAATTTTTGACCCCACCACCGAGTCGCGCAAAATCGAACTCATCAGACCAGGGAACGTTTTTCCAATCTTACTGTCCCAATTTTGATGACTTGGGGAAATTGGAGCCTCAGTTTCCTGTTCTTGCTGAAAGATGGGCCCCGGTGTGGTCTTTTTGCTGCTGTGCCCATCGCCTCAAAGTTCGCCGTACTGTGCTTCAGAGATGCTCTTCGCCTCCTTTGGTTGTAACGGGTGGCTATTTGATCACTGTTTCCTTTTTTCAGCCGAAACCCGTCTGCCCCCTTTTCCTTTTACCTCTGGCATCAAAAGGCATTTCCGCCCCAGGCTGCCGCTAAAGGATGTTTTTTTTTTTTCGGCCATTCCTGTAAACCCTAAGATGGGTTTTGCGTGAAAATCCCAGGAGATCAGCAGTTTCTGAAATACTCAACCACCCTTCTGGCACCCAAAAAACCCTGCCCAAAGTTTAAAGGGACTCAAATCACTTTTTTCCCCATACGATGCTCGGTTTTAACTGCAGGAATTGCTTACCATGTCTACATGCCTAAAAGCACTGAGTTGCCGCCAGTGATTGGTGATTAGAAATTAAGTGTTAACAGAGTTTTGGACAGGTGTACCTAATAAAGTGGCCGGGGGAGGTATTTCCAATAGATTGCAACTCTAGGACAGGGGCCTCGTGCATCTCTCCTTTATTTAGTTTTTTTGTCTGCACCTTCTGTCTACATTGTACAGGGTGCTAAATATGTTGTCCCAGGTCCTGGTTTTGGTAGGCTTTTGTAATTCAGAGGATATGGGTGGGAAGCCCCCTAAAAGACTGGGGTGCAGCATCACCTGCATAGGTTTTGGATATCGCTGGAGGGAATTGCCTCTGACACGACCCATTTAGAGAAAGACTTTTAAGATATTTTAACATTCCTTTTGGGGATTAGGACCGTTACCCTGGTTAAAATGGTGCAGATGAGATGGTGCAAGAGCAAGTGGGTCACCTGCAGCACTTAGAAAAACCCCAAAAATGAAAAAATTTCAAGTATTGGGGGATTTTAAACTACACACATCCAACCGTCACTGATAACACGTGTACATTTATCTGTAGGGGGCCCCATTTCCCCTTCAGTGAGGGGAAACAAACCCTTAGAGAGCTCGGTTCTGTGAGTGATGTCCCTCTCCCGGTAATATGCTTTTTCAAAATGTATCATTCCATTCCCTTGTAAGGGTTACCAGGGCATTGAAAGTTTTGAAGTCTTATTGCTTTGGGGGATTTCACACTCTGCATTTTTAAGAAAACCCCCGTCAGTGTTGTGCAGATTTTTTTAGCCAAATGAGAAGTGGGGCAATAGGAATAAATATAAAAGGAGGGGTTTCCATCTCCTTTCCCCTTTAGTGTAAGAGACCAAACTACTAAAGCACGAAAATCATGACCCAAGGCACTGCCGACTTATAGATAACGACACAAACCAAACCCTGTGCCCAGTGGCACCCCTCCCCCAAATCCCATTACCTCATAAGACAACTCCACAACAAGGTTGAATTAAATGGCCATATCAATTGCGCATGTGGTCCTTGGAACCATCCACACGGTCTGGCAACACTGCTTTCCTTTTAGTAATCACCCTCAGCTGTCAACCCCGGCTCAAGGGCACCAACAGCCATCCCTGGTGGCCGCTTGTCACCTGGCTCTCAGGGTCCCCGCCTGAAAGAATCCCACCTTCACCAGACCAACCACATTTTCAATCATGTGATTGGGGAACCATAATCGGTTCTGGCTCCTCCCACCATCTCAACTAGCTCCAAGGACTCCAACTGCCACAGCAAGCATGAGTGACCACTAACACATGTGCCGCACCCCACAGCCCGAATGTATGCTTCACGCCCTCCTGAAGACCTAGAACCCAAAGAACCAGGACAATCGTGGTGAGATGTGCGCTATTAGAATGCCAAAAATTCCTGTCCCCTCTCCTCCAGCTTGCGATGCCATACAAATACTCCTCCATTCTGCGCCACGAAACCCGAGATATTGCGGTTGAGCTTAATCCGAGCCTTATTAAGACGTTCAACCGACAGTGCCCAATGTCATGTCTTCCGGGGGACTATCCTGACCAAACAATAATCAGCTCATGAAAAAAGTGAGCACATCTGAAGCAAATCATGATAAATGTCCAGTTTTAGCTTCCTCAATTGGCAGGAACCCAAATGATTGCCCCCTCCCCCCAAGGGAAGAACAAGCACGTCCAGAGCCCAGTCCCATAAAGTGAAGTGATAGATCTCATGCAGGACATTCTTCCACAGCATGCCAAGTACACCCAACCAGTGGATCACAGCCAGCTTTCTCGGTACACCAAGTTGACGTCCACTCATGAAGATCCGCCCTTTTAGCACCCCAGTACACAAATGAAGGACCAAAGATCCATACCAGACAGGGATTCTGACGGACTGGGGAAAAAACACAAATACCATGGAAAGAAAGGGGAAGAGAGGATAGGAGGGGAAGAAGGGGTGGTGTAGGAGTGGGGAGATTCAACATACACAACAAAAAGAAAGGAGGGGGTATCACTCAACAGCAAATACGGCCTAATATAGAGCCAGAAACGCTTGGAATCCCATCTGCCAATCCTCTTAACCACCTCTGACAGCAGACCCAAACTCGCTGCCTCCATTGCAGCACAAATTCTAAAGGAATGCAGGGCAAAATTAGCTGCCTCCAAACCCAGCAGCACTAAACAACATCTAAACACCAGTGTAAACTGAAATCTAAACAAGTACTCGCCACCAGGGTGGCACAAAAATGGACCTGACTGGCTTACCACAACCAAGCTGAACACCCAAAAACACTGCAATGGGCACATGGAAGATCCCCTAACTTCACCCAAAACAACCATACAGCCCTTACCAGATATATATGTCTTGGATCTATGAATACGAAATTGAACCTGATCCCCACTGAAGTCCACCGTCACTTGCCTTACTTGGCGAGACCAGCTGCTCTATACGTAGAGACTCAAAAAACGTCCATGAAAAAGCCAGCTTAAATTGAAAACTCGTGCGAATCCTTGAACAAACCTGCTAAAGCGCCCCACACAATCTCTCCAATAGCCTAAAGTCCACCGGACACCGTCTATCCTTGATAAAGTTTCCCTTCCTAAAACCCCTCAAAGCCTGACAAGCTACCAAGGACTTCTTGTAATCCACGGAGTTGCACCATTTAAAACCGAACGCCAAAGCAGACATAAATCGATTCACCTGCGAAACCGACCACCTTGATGCTGATGCGTGCCCTAAAAAAACAGCACAACACTCAAAGCCACAAATCATCCAAAACCACCTTGCTCAACCCCTGAACCCAGAGATCCCAAACACCCGGGCGATTCATACCAGCCCATACTGTCCAACAAGGAAGCCCTTATCAACCTCCCCCCTTCCCAATGGCTGTATCCCAAAGATGAAGCGGGCAAGCCACGCCTATAGCTGCAGCTTCTGACCCACCCCAAAACCCCCCACGAAAAAAAAAGGGAAACCCCTTTGGGAATTATTCAACAGGGGAACATGTTCTGCCACCACCCATGCATTCAAGGACAGACATCGCAACACGAGCTGCAACAAAAGCTATGACCAAAGGGGGGGGAGGATCTACAATCTACTGATAGCTTGAACTAAGCCCGCAGTAAAACTTAACTTTCTTGTTCCTCCCCCGTTCCCCCCCAAACTCCTAGCCACCATAGGGGAAACATTTCCAGTAAGCTGGGTTCCCGGGGCCCAAAACTCAATTATACCCATTCCTGAGGCCAACTACTTACAGACCAATTTCCTTGCAAATATGCCCCAAAACCTGACCCCTCCACCTCCACAAATTCCCCACTCCTCTTAAAGAGGGAGCACCGTTTTTACCATTTCCAAAAAATTTCATCCCAAAATTTTCAAATCACCCTTCAGCTACCCCAACAACCTAATGAAATGATGAGGAGATTTTATCCCCACCAAAAAACTCTCCACGGAAATAACACGAAAGGAAATTCACTTTCCCAAAAAAAATTGTAATTCTCGAAGAGGTATCTAACCTCTGCCCGCAACAACATCAATTTATCCTCCGGTAAACTACATTCCATCCAGTAAACTATGCGGATTCCCACAAAATTAAGACAGGTGGTCAGCCCTTCCGTTATGTCAGACGCCAAAAGAATTCCGAACTGCTTTGACACCCATTGCATCACCAAAAAAAAACAACAAACATTAAACCCAGACATCATAGGAAATCATCCAAGTAATGGAGGATGGATGGAACCCCTGCCATGTTTTTAACCCCCCCACCCAAAACGAAATAAGGGCCCCAAAATAGGTGCACAATGGGGCTCCATGGGCAAACAGCGAACAACAAAATACGCTCCATCCCAATAACAACCCAATAACTTCAAACTGTCCGGATGAACTGGTAGGAGTCGAATAGATGCTTCAATATCAGTTTTAACTAGCAATGTCCCCTCTCCTGTTACTGTTGACCCAATGAACTGCTGCTTCAAAAAATGTGTAAACCACCGAACATAACTCCGGATCAATCCCACCGTTAACCGAAAAACCCTGCGGGAATGACAAATGATGGATCAACCAAAACTTATTTAGTTCTTTCTTGGGCACCACCCCCATGGGGAAAACCAAAACAAAAATGGGACACCAAATGGACCCACTATTCGCCCAAAAAAACCTCCCCTTTCCCAAACCTAGAACCACCTGCAACTGCTGCAAAGCGGGCCGCAGGTTCCTAATGGAAAAGGAGGCCACATGGGGCAAGGCCTGAATCTGAAATCTGTCCTTAAAAAAAAACCATTCTCAAAAAACCAAAAAAACCACACCCTTTTTTCCTGGCAAAAAAAATCCTGACCTTTCCAGCATCACTGGTATCACTTCCTTGGTTATTGGCTCCTGGCTCTCTATCCTTCCCTTTTCTATTACACTTGGAAAAACCGTGAGACACGGCATTGCAGCCTGAGCAGATGTACTTAAACCTGGACTTCATTAAACTGCCAACACCAGCCAAACTTCTGTCCCCACCCCTAAACGGGAAACCCCCCGAACCTCCACTGTGGCCAGTGCCCCCCCCGTTCCCAAAAGACTCCCCATAATTGGGGTGCCAAAAACCCTTTTAGCCCAAAGACAAATGTTTTTTGTAACCCCCCTTTTCGAGGGCCTCAACCCCGGAAGTGTTTCATCAAAGGGACCCCAACTGCCCCTTTTAAAACCCTTCTGTGCCTCCTTATTGCATCCATGTAAAAAAAAGGGTGCAAAACCCAGTGTCGGGGAACCTTCTCCCCCACAACAATAAAAAAAGGGAAAAAAGCCTCACCAATTACCAAAGCTGTGGAAACCCACCCCCTTCCCCTTTTCCCCTTTTCCCTTCCCTTATATTATAAAGGGTTTAATTTTCCCGAAGGGAAAGAAAAAAATTTCAAAGTACTTGTCCTTTCAAATCTTTTTTTAACTTCCTTCTCGAGATAAACCCCCAAAGGGCCCCTAAAAAACCAACCCCAAACCTCTCCTTTTGCTTGTATCTAACCCCCCCCCCACCCCGCCCCCCTTTTCCTTTTCCCACTGTACGAGTGAGTTTCCAGGAGTCACCTCCAAAACTCGTTTCCCCCCACACGCCCGGGGTCGCCCAGGACCACACCCCCGGGGCCCACCACGCTGCCCCGGGCCTCTTCCCTTAGCCACCATAATGCGGGGTCCAAACCCTCGTGTATCCCCTTTTCCTGCCCAAACGCCCCCTGTTCGAGCATCCCCCGATGACCCTGCGCAGGGAAGGGGAGAAACAAAAAGGGAAACAGCACCCCACCCCCTTATGGTAGGCAAAACCTCCCCCTCCATTAAACCCTTGGGCACATGTCAAAATCCTTCCAGCACCAAACCCCCCCGGCCAGTTCTTTGCCCGTGGGGTCATCTGAAGGGTCCAAAAAGGGGTCCTAATGTGTCCCGGCCCTAGGAAAAAAGTAGGGAAAAGGCACCCTTGGCCGGGCCCCGCATCTGTCCTAATAGAGACCAGACAGCGCAGCGCCCCCGCCCCCACTCAGAAATCACAAACTTCCCCCAAAAGCCAGTCGCGGGCCCTTTAAGGAAGCTCTCAAATGTGGCCATAAGTGAGGAAGCACTCTCACGGGTTGCTTTTTTTGCTTTCGGGGCGTCTGTTTCCCCTGTGAAACATGGGGGAGGTTTTAAAAGGGTTCCCCCCACCTCCCTAAACTACCCAACGGGTCATGGGGGGGGTACCCCCCCCTACGCTCTGCCCGTCCCCCGGTCCTCATCCTCTCGAAGGTTTCCCTGCTTTCAGAAAAAGGTTTCCCCAAATATTTCCTTGGGACTTCTTCTCTTTTCGGGGCTTTGTCAAAGTTTTCTGAAAAAAACAAGCGGAAACCCTCTGCTCATAATCACTAATAACACTGAGCTCACATAGCGCCCCCCCAAAAGTCAAAGGGGGGCCAAATCATCTGCTCCCAATAAAGGGCTTCCCCCCTCTTTATTGGAAAAAGGGCCCTGTACTTTAAATTGCACGGGTTTAGTTTTCATTTTAATTTTTCCCCTTCGCTGAATTTTTCACTTTGCAGAAAATTTCAAAATCAAGTTTCCCGGGTTTTTAATAGGCTCCCACTTTGGACCTTATCTTCCCAATGTTTTTTTTTTTCCCGTTTTGCCTGTAAAGAAAACACATTTTTTTTTCAAAATTTTTTCCCCTTTAGTTTCCAGAAACTTTGGACACTAAGGCGACATTTTAAAAAATTTTTGCGCCTTTTTTTCTGGCTTTTTTTTATATTTCCCGCCCTCACCCGGCCCCGAACCCCCTTTTAAAGGCTGGGTTTGGGGTTTAGGCGCATTTTTTGTTTTTTCCTGCCCTCACTGAAGGGGGGAAGGGAGGATTGGGGGCCTCTGGGGGGGGACGGGGCTAATTTAAATCCGGGGCATTTCATCGGGGTCGGAAAAGTGGGGACATTGCTCCCTTCGCCAGCTCGACAGGCAACCTAGTTGATTCGGTAAAAATTTATCCGGGGGACGAAGTAAGCAGAAGAAAATTTGAGGAAACATATAGAAGGGAAAAAAAATTTCTCCTTAAAACCCCGTGGGAAAAGGATAAAAATTCAAAAAAATCGCTTTTTATTAGGTTTTAAAACATTTTCAGAAAAAGGGCCGCCCCTTAAAAAAAATAAAATTAATCATTTTCCCAAAAATTTAAGAAGGCCCAAAACTTTCGGGAAATTGGGATTTGGGAAAATTCCCGGGGAAATACAAAATTTTCAAATTTAAGCTTTTCTCAGGGTCCAAAACCCACCAATCAAATAGGAGCACATAAAACCATTAAAATAGGGAAAAAATTTTGCCAATAAAATTTTCAAAGGGGGGGGACCAGTTCAAAAAAACATTTAAAAAGGCAGAAAAAGCTAAATTTTTTGGCTAGGGGGGGTTTGGGCTACTCCCAATCAGAGAAACGAGCTACTTGCCCATTGTATCAATGGAGAGATGGGGGCAATGAAATTTTGGTTTCTCACCCCGTGGGGCAGGGGAGAAAGATGGAAAAAAAATCGTTTTATTAGGTGTAAAACATTATCTGAAAAGAGCTGAAACCTTCTATAAACATAAATCAATCAAATCACTAACAACGCGTTTGTCGCCAAGACCGGCGCTACATCAGGAATTGGGATATAGAGAATTGCCGGGAAATACAGTGATTCAAATTGTTTAAGCTCTTCTCATTGGTCGGCAGAAACCAGCCAATCAGAATAGGAGCGACAGTGACCCATTATAACCTATGGAGAAGTATGGACCAATCAAATGCAAAGGCGGGACAGTTCAAAATACAGTAAAAAAGGCAGAAATGAGCTGATTGGTTGAGCCCAGGCGGCTAGATATAAAATCCATCAATCATATGTAGTGCGTTTTTTTTTTTTTGGGGAAAAAGAAGGGCGCGATAGAAGGGCGCCCTAAAAGTTATTACTGTCTATGGGAAATATTCGTACTGTGATTGGTAGGGGGGAAGAGGGGCTCGTCCTGCTTAGCCAATAGCGGCTGAGCTACCTTCTCTAGAGTTCTATGGGGAAAAGAAATGCAGAGCGAGCTCTGTTTGTGATTGGCTAAGTTAAAGGGGCGGGTTATTTGGAACAATGGAGAGCGAGCGACGCTCTATGGGTTTTCAAATTTGCAATCTGTAATAAATGTACGTGCCCGAAATAAAATGATAAACTCCCAAAGTTTTTTACGATTCTTATATAAAATGAACAATAATATGGGGGTAACGAAAAAAATATATTAATTCAAAAAATTCATTTTTATTTCTTTATTTTTGTTTACAACCCATACTATTGATCATTGGCTAACGAAAATAAAGAAATAAAATGAATTTATTGATTAATAAATTTTTTTTCATTACCCCCATATTATTGTTCATTTTATTAGAGATCGGTAATACTTTGGGAGTATTATCATTTTATTTCGGCACGTACAGTTTTATTACAGTTTTCATTAGAAAACCCATAGGAGCGTCACTCGCTCTCCCCTTGGTCCAAATAACCGCGCCTCTTTTAACTTAGCCAATCACAAACAGAGCTCGCTCTGCATTTCTTTTCCCCATAGAACTCTATGAGAAGGTAGCTCAGCCGCTGATTGGCTAAGCTGGACGAGCCCTCTTTCCCCAACTAATCACAGTACTAGAATATTCCCATAGACAGTAATAACTTTTAGGGCGCCCTTCTTTCTCCATTCAAAATAGACGCACTACATATGATTGGTGGATTCACATCTGCCGCCTGGGCTCAACCAATCAGCTCTTTTCTGCCTTTTTACTGTATTTTGAACTGTCCGCCTTTGCATTTGATTGTTATTCTCCATAGCTTATTTAAAGGGTCACTGTCGCCTCCTATTCTGATTGGTTGGTTTCTGCCGATCAATGAGAAGAGCTTACAGAAATTTTAATTACTGTATTTCCAGGCAATTTCAAATATCCCAATTCCCGATGTAGCGCCGGTCTCGGCGACAAATGCGTTGTTAGTGATTTTATTAATGTATGTTTATAGAAGGTTGAAGCTCTTTTTCAGATGTTTACACTTAAAAAAATGAGTTTTTTAATTTATACTCCATGCCGCACAGCGTGAGAGCCGAGATTTCATTTCCCCGATCTGGCCATAGACTACAATGGGAAAAAGTAGCTTGCGCTCTGATTGGCCGAGATACCAAGCCCCGTACTTCAACCAATCAGCTCTTTTCTGCATTCTTACTGTATTTTGAACTTTTCCCCGCCCTTTTAATTTGATTGGTTAATACTTTCCCTAAGTTTAATGGGTCCCCGTCGCTCCTTATTCTGTTTTGGCCGGGATTCCAAGCCCCCGCTTGCTAAAAAACCAATCAGCTTTTTTCGGGCATTTTTACGGTATTTTGAAACTGTCCCCCCTTTGATTTTGATTGGGTTAATTCTTCTCCATGATTTTAGGGGGTTTACTGTCGCTCCTATTCTGTTTGGGCGGTTTTTCGGGCGACCAATGAGAAGAGTTTTCCAAAATTTAAAAATTACTGAAATTTCCCGGAAATTTTTCCCAATACCCAAAATTTCCCCGATGTAGCCCCGTTCTTGTTTTTTGGGAAAGGGGATTTTTTTTTATCTTTTTTTTAGTGGGTTTAGCTCTTTTTCTGATAAAAGTTTTTACAACCCCAATAAAGGGGATTTTTTTATTCATACTCCATGCCGCACGGAATCTTTTAAAAAAATTTTTGGGTGTTTTTTAAACCGTCAGAATGGGAAACATGTTCGGAAAAAACTGGGAGGCGCGGGGAACTTTTCCCCCCATGTAAAGGGTACCCACTCGGACGGCGAATATTTTAGGCGGGAGTTCCCCCACTGCACCTAAACCCAAAAACTCGCCCCCACACTGGCCCGGGGGGACGGGCGGGGCTTTACACGGATTTTTGATGCCCCTTCCCCCGGGCGGCGGGAATTTTTTGGTGCCCGTCCCCCCCCTGCCCCCTTAAAATCCCGCCTTTCGCCTTTACAAAACCCCGGGGAGGCGGGGGCGGGACTTTAAACCGATTTTATGTGCGCAAACCCCGGGCCCAAAATTTTCTTTAGGCCAAAAATTTTGCGGAAAAAAATGGCGGGGAAAAATTTCGCCGACGTGGCGAGTTCATACATGTGTCCTAAATCCTTTTCCTTCAAAATAAGGACGTGTTACCGAGCACTGCCAGGACCAGAAACTAACCCAATACACCACAATCCCTCCCTACATACCACTACGTCAGTATCACCAAGTTTTAGGACATTTCTCATCATTCCTGCTGCAGCCCTGGTTCCTGACAGAGATAGTCAGGAGTTAGTATAAGATGCTGTAACTTCATGTGAAGGCCTTGTTGTCAGTGAGCATCTTCTATCAGGCTGTCACTCACCATGGCACAGCTACAGAGGTCGCAGCAGCTGCACTTGTGACCGGGCCCTCTCGCTACACTGTTGCATCTCTGGGTCACATAGACCCAGCGATCGCAGCCAAGGCGAGGCTGAGTGGCTTAAGGCATAGTAGATGCTGGAAGTGGCGTCCCAGAGCGGGCAGCGTGATGACATCCCGCAACCCGTTTTGGATTCAAAGTCAAGCATTCAGGGGGAAAACAGTTAAGAGATGAGTATTATTTTTTATATACACCTACCTAAGTACTAGATGGGAAGGAAATACCCTATATACACCTACCTACCTACTGGGGGGCCCTATATACCTGCTGCATGCTGGAGAATAGAGTAATGAATCTTGCTGAAAAAGAAGTTAAATTCTTTTGGAACGAACAACACTTTACAGTCATATGTGGAATTTTAACGTACGCCAAGACGACGTAGAGTATATAAAGAAATTTCTCAGTATCATGATGACAAAGACTTTGTTGAGAAATGGAAATTAGCCCATTTACAACACTGCCTGAATCTGCTGAGATTAGTATTGGAGCGTTCTAAGTGTGAATATGATCATGTTTGTGGTGATCTTGAAAAAGCCAAAACTGGACTACGTACAAGGTTGACAGATGCACAGTGGAACACATTTACTCATGAAATGGATACTAGACTGGTGCCGATCCAGAATGAGATAAAGGAGAAAAAGAGGGACAAATGTATACGTGATAAATTGGATTGTGATCTTGATCGAGTTTTCTCCTGGAAAAGTCAACAAAAAAACTTAAGGAATTTAATAAAGCAGCAAGACGTTGATTTAATTAAAAATCTCAACTGGATTATTGGACTACCGATTTTGGTTCTGGTTCCAGTATGGGGGATAACATTAGTATACGTCAGAACAGGACATTGATGAGTGACATGAGTGGTCCTCAGTCAAAAAAACCACCCAGGTGGAGAATCAGAAGTGGTGGAAGAAAGAAGAAAAAATTATCCCAATATTAGGGGAGGT
Organism: Phyllomedusa bahiana; assembly: GCA_025379985.1. NCBI lineage: Eukaryota > Metazoa > Chordata > Amphibia > Anura > Hylidae > Phyllomedusa > Phyllomedusa bahiana. Next base: position 10,721 of record JAODAL010029553.1, on the reverse strand, counting down.
ACCAAGAGGAAGCAGGTCTCTTGGCGGAGATAGAGCAACCTGCTCCTCCTAATTCCATAATCCGGGTGGGGGTTAATAACAATGTAATCAATATTTCTAATGTTGAGTTAGATGATGCATGTTTGGGTATGTTCACACTGCGTACTGGGGCGCATACTTACGCAGCGCAGTACGTGCTGATCATTCACCTCTATTGTCAACAGCACGTAAGCACCACAAAGAAGTGACCTGTCACTCCTCTCCCTCGGCGTACAATACGATCGTATTGTACGCCGTGGGAGAATTGACGTAATTCATAGCTCTCCATGAGCAATTACCGTAATTGCAGCGCACATTTTGCCCGTCTTAAAGTGAAAATTCGGTTTGGAATGCGTGCCGCGATTACGCAGTGTGAACTTACCCTTTATCTCTCCTGTCAAATGGGCTACATTTTTGTTTAACTTATACATTTAATTATACACAATTTCAAAAAGACTTAAGTGAGTCCCTTAGATAGTTGAATCTTACAAAAAAAATGTAAAATAAAAAAACATTGATTTCGGAGAATCGTTGAGACAGGGAATGTCCAGCTCCTATAGGTCTCTTAAGATTTGTGCTTGGCAGTAACTTTTCAGAATCTAGTAGACACATCTTAATGGATTTGTGTTCATTGTTATATGAGGATAATCCACCCAAATAAATGAAAATATTGTTGAGGAATCGTCATTTCATGGGGGTGTACCGTCAACTTTATTTCTCCCCTTGTTACCAGGAACACCTTTATATGACTTTCATGCGTTAGTTTTCCATGATGTTGGTGCTTTACGATATCCTATGGCACTTGCTAATATTACTAGAGAAGAAAAAAGAGCTTTATATGGATTAAAGGGTAACAATGAATTGGTGATAAAACCTGCTGACAAGGGGGAAAACATAGTTGTGATGAATAGAGAATATTACATTAGGGAAGCTCACCGCCGGCTATATGATATTGACACCTATGGTAAATTGTCCTTTGACCCATTGAGTAAATATCAAAAGCAATTACAGTCCTTATTGAGAAGGGGTGTTGATATAGGTTTCCTTACATCTAAATTAGCTAATAAATTATATCCTAGTGGTCCATCTAAACTAAATTGGTATTTCCTTCCAAAAATACGTAAATCCTTAAACAATCCCCCAGGACGTCCGGTTGTGGCCGGACGAGGGTCAGTTACAGAGACATTATTTCAATATTTGGACTGACATTTAAGACCATTACTGTCTAATGTTCCCTCATTTTTGATGGATACAAAGGCATTGTTACAAAACCTATCAAGGTTGATGGTATCTCCTGGGTATGGCCTGGCAACATTTGATGTCGCCCGCCTGCACACCAGGATACACCATACTGATGGTGTGACAGCTGTTCGAGCTTTCTTAAGCCACCTGCAGATTGTGGAGGCACATGTGGATTTTATATGTGAGCCCTTATTTATTTTGACTCACAATGCCTTTCCTCTTTTTGAACGAGTGGTTTGTATAGTACACTGGGACAGCGATGGGGACGCCAGGGGGAACCAATATTTGCTACATTGTTTTAGTTTATTGGGAGGAAAAATACATATATAATGTCAAAAATCCATTTCTTAAATATATAATACATTGGTCACGTTTCATTGACGACGTCCTCGTGTGGTCGATCACGGAAGATCAGTTTAATGAGTTTGTGCAGCATATTAATGTTAATGAGATCAATATGGAATTTATATTTAACTATGGTGGTTCACAAATTTAATTTTTGGATGTGACTATAATTTTGAAGGATGATAGAATTGTCACAAAGGGTTATAGGAAGCCTACAGCTACGGATTCCCTATTACAATGTGATAGTTTCCATCCAGAGCATGTTAAGAGGGGATTGCCATATGGACAGTACCTAAGGTTAAGAAGGATCAATAGCAATGATCAGGATTTTCTGAATCAGTCTGTGGAATTAATGGGTAGGTTGAGATTGAGAGGGTATAGTGAGATTTCAGAAGCATTTCTTAAGGCTCAAAATCAAAATAGACATCATATGTTGTTTGGATCTAGGAGACATTGGGATATTGATAGATGCATTTTTTCTCTTGAATTTAGCCCTGTGTCTGAGTATATTAGAGACACTGTAAGGAGACATTGACATTTGATGCAGTTGGATGAATACTTGAAAAAAAAAACAAGTCAGCCCCATATTATTTATTTTCGTAGATGTAAAGATCTGAGAGATGAATTAGTGAGAGGTAGACTTACCCCAAAATCGAATGATTGGTTGCGTCCCGCTATCCCGAAGGGTAATCATAAATGTGGATCATGTTCTTTCTGTATACATATGAGTGAAGGGGCCACTGTCAGAGTAGGAGGATTAGACTATGTTGTAAAACAATTTATTACCTGTCGGTTGGATGCTGTATGGTATCAATGCGTTTTTTTCCATATAGGAAAGACGATACGTCCCTTGTTTAAACATATACGTGAACATATGTATGCTTTGAAAACTGGAAAATGTGCACCGAGATTTATTACACATATGAAAGAAATACATAAAAATGAAATCTCGGTTTTACATTTTGCTTGATTATAACATATACACTCACCGCCATTTTATTAGGTACACTGTCCAACTGCTCTTTTAACACTTAATTTCTAATCAGCCAATCACATGGCGGCAACTCATGTTTTAGGCATGAAAGACATGGTCAAGACAATCTCTGCGTTCAAACCAAAGCATCAGTATGGGAAAAAAGTGATTTGAGTGCCTTTGAACGTGGCATGGTTGTTGGTGCCAGAAGGGCTGGTCTGAGTATTTCAGAAACTGCTGATCTCCTGGGATTTTCACGCACACACCATCTCTGGGTTTACAGAGAATAGTTCCGAAAAAAAAAAAATCCATGGCAGCAGTCCTGTGGCGAAATGCCTTGTTGATGCCCGAGGTCAAAGGAATGGGCAGACGGTTCGAGCTGATAGAAAGGCAACAGGACTCAAATAGCCACCCCTTACAACCAAGGTAGGCAGAAGAGCATCTCTGAACGCACAGTACGGGAACTTTGAGGCAGTGGGTACAGCAGCAGAAGCCACACGGGTGCCAACTCCTTTCAGCTAAGAACAGGAAACTGAGGCTCCAATTTGCCCAAGCTCATCGAAATGGACAGTAGAAGATTGGAAAAAACGTTGCCTGTCTGATGAGTCTCGATTTCTGCTGCGACATTCGGATGGTTTTGGGTCAGAATTTGGCGTCAACAACATGAAAGCATGATCCATCCCGCCTTGTATCAACGGGTTTAGGTGGTTTGGGGGTGGTGTCATGGTGTGGGGAATATTTTCTTGGCACCTTTGGGCCCCTTGGGTACCAATTTAGCATCGTTGCAACACCTTGTGGAATCTATGCCAAGAAAAATTGAGGCAGTTCTGAATGCAAAAGGGGGTCCAACCCGTTACTAGCATGGTGTACCTAATAAAGTGGCCGGTGAGTGTATTTTCTCCAGCAAATGGTGTTAATAGACATGAGACTCTTGAGATGTGAGCGGGAGCATTGGGTTCACTTCGTCTCAATGATAGTAATGATTTATCTTCCTTTTTATGAGAACTTTTAATAATTTCTGTATATTTTATTGTGCAAAATACCGTATGGTTGGGAGATTTAAGGACAGGTCTACGCCATCCTCCATTTAGCTTTGAGAAAACGTCAGTGAACTGTATATGACACCCATACAGTGACCATATAGTGGTAGGTAGTGTAGACAGGCTCTGCAGACTGTATATTACCTATGTATAGTAACCATATATTGGGAAATACCAGTGTACACAGGCTCTGCAGACTGTATATTACATACATACAGTGACCATGTATTGGTAGCTACCAGTGTACGCAGGCTCTGCACACTTTAAAATACCTCCATACAAGGACTCACCAAAGACATCTATGAAGACATCTATGACTGGAATTTTCTCTTTCCCTTTTCTTCTCCATCCTCTCTAGACTACCATAATGATTTCATTTGGCCACAACTCATCCCTGCAAAATTTACCGCACAAACATCTTACAAATCTATTTTTTTCAGCACTTCCCTACTTGTGGCTACCTCTGTATAAACTCCAAATAGGGTGATAGGTGGAAAGGTTATGGGGTGATAGGTGGATAGGAGTGAGAGGTGGTGGTGAAAGGTCTATGGAGTATTAGGTGAAGAGGTTATAGGGGGTTGTATTTTGTGTTGGCACTAGAATGCATAACACAATGGTGGTGAGTGGTGGGATAGAGGAGTACAGATCACAGCTTACAATCTCATTGGATGGGCATAGGACCAGCCCCCTGGAGATTGTGCTGCGGCTCTGTCTGTAATCCCCAGAATCATATTGTGCAGGTTGAACGCTGTACAACCATAGAAGATCAGCTGCAGTACCGTCATGTTTTCTTTAATGTTTTTATTTTCATACAGGTTTCGACTTTTGGTCTCATTGGATTATGTCAGACCAACGTTGTATTGATTCCTTTGATAAAATGGTGAAAGAGGGCTGATGTCGAGGAGAGTTTATTTAAATAAAAGGTTTTTTTTGCAATTTGTGTGGTTTTTTTTCCATGTAATTCCAATGTTTGTAATGGAGGTATCTGACAGGTACCTCTCCATTACTATCGCTTGGGCTTGGCGTCAAATAGCAGTAGATTTTGTCATCCCAAGGCTGACACTAACCCCATGTCACTATTACCCCAGTACCCAATGCACCAGGGGTACTGGGAAGAGCCGGGTAACCAACAGAAGCGGTCCTCTAATGTGATGGTCCATTTCTAGTGGCAGTTGTGTGATGGTAATTTTAGAGTGGAAAGTGACCAATGTTAATGGTCCTTCCCATTCTGATAGTATCAGGCTGCAGCTGTTAGTCTTACCTTGACTGGCTATGGAAAATTGGGGGACCCAACATCATTTATTTTTTTCAAAAATCATTTTAATTATTGAGAAACATGCAGACTGACACCAAGCCTGAGTGATAGTAATGAAGAGATGTCTGTCAGAATCCTCTATTAGTATCGTTGGAATGAAAGGGAAAAAAATGGACACAAACCACAAAAAAACTTTTATGTAAATAAACACTCCCTGACAACAGCCCTCTTTAACCATTTTATTAAATAAATAGATCTAAGGTTGATCCAACGTAGTCCACCAAATCCGAAGTAGTCCAAATGGGAACTTGTAAATAAACAGAAACATTACACAAATACACATACATAGACCAGATACCATATCCAGTATACAGGAAAGCTGTGCGGAGGATAGTCGTCACTCAGCTTTCCTGAACACTGGATATTCTATCCCACAAGCAAGAAAACTGGGTGATTCTGTAACACACCACTTGTGCAATTCAGTTTTCCTGTCATAGGAAAGTTAGATGCCACTTGTGGGGGATTAGGGAGTTACCCAGCTTTTCAAGGGGCTGAAAAATCTATCCAGGAGAGTTGGATGATGTCTCATCCCCTACAGATAACACACAGTTTTCCGATCTTAGAAAAGCTGGGTCTCACCTATGGGTGCCCAAAACTGTGTGCCCATTACTCCATCACCATCCTCCACTCTCTACCTTCTCAACCCTACTCTGACCCCCCTCACCTTCCACTCTAAATCCTCCTTCCTCTCCCCTCCTTAAATCCTCCACAACATTCTAACTCTTCTTACCCCACTTAATCCCCTCCCTCACTCAAAACCCACTTTAACCCTCCTCCATCACTCTCATTTCCCTCACTCTAACCCCCATCCCACACTCTCCCCTCTAATCCCCTCCCACACACTCCCCCCATTCTAATGCATCTTCCATACTCTCCCCCACTCTAGTCCTCCTCCCACACTCTCCCCCACTCTAATTCCTCCGCTCATACTCTCTCCCCCCTCTATTCCCCCACCCAAACTCAACCCCCCACTCTAATCCCCTTTGTAGACTCTCCCCCCACTCTAAACCCCTCCCACACTCCCCCCCACTTTAATCCCCCTCCCACACTCTCCCTGCACTTTAATCCCCCACTGACACTCTCCTCCCCACTCTAGTCCCCCTCCCACCTTCTCTCCCCCACTCTAATCCCACTCCTACACTCTACCCCCACTTTAATCTGCCTCCCACACTCTTCCTCCCACTCTATTCCCCTCTCTCATTCTCTCACCATTCTAATCCCTCTCCCACACTTTCCCACACTCTCCACCCCACTCTAATCCCCCTGCCACACTGTAATCCTCCTCCCATACTCTCCTCCCACTCTAATCCCCCTCCGAAACTTTACCACCACTCTAAGCCCCCTCTCACACTCTACTCCCCACACTAATCCCCTACCACCCTCTCCCCCCACTATAATCCCCCTCCCACACTATTCCCCCCACTCTAATTCCCCCTCACATTAGCTCTCAATCCCCCCTGCACATATACTCACCTGTCTTCTTGCAGAGCTGCCGCAATCAGCAGAGCAGTCCGTTTACTGGTCGGTGGGCCGGGTTTTGGGAGGTTGATGGCGCTTTGCTGTCCCACCCGCTCTGCCCAGCAATGTACTGCGGACACTGCTGTGAAAGCCGCGCCCGCGATTCCTGTCAGCTGAGCGGAGCGGCGGCGGGGAAGCTGGAGTTTGATGTGCCCACCGCTGCCAGGTCTGCAGCCACTGTCACAAACGTTGGAGAAATCACGGTCATCCCCCCAGCCGCTCCCCCCACAGTCTCTGTATACTGTGGGGGGACTGTAGTATAATCTTTATTTTTTAATATCACCCTGCTGTCACCTTAACAAAGGACACAGATGCATCAGTCATCGTCTCATCATGATGCTGCTTGATGCCGTATGTATTTGACGAATCTCCCGTAGCCATCGGACTGAAGGAGATTTACCAACTGTCCCGGGAGTGCAGGAGGTTTCCAGTATTTGCAGGAGCCGCCCGCATGTTCCGGGAGGGTTGGCTAGTATGCTACTAATAGGCTTTATCAGCAGCTACCTGCAATATTTTAAACAGAAATAAGAAATGGTAAATTGTACCTGATAACAAGAAATAAGGAGTTTTTCTTACATTTTCAAATTCCGCAATAGATCGTTCTGAGTTAGTAGAGTGGATATTATTAAAGTAGGGATGCACATAGTTAGTGACAAGAAGAAAAGATTCAGATACTGTCTCTGCTTCCAGGCGTTTGTGAGGCGCAGCATCGAAATGTGTCTGCAAGAAAATGGAGATCACTTCCACCATCGCATGTAATGCAATCGATTAAACATATATCAATGTACATTTCCTTTTTTCTCTTATGTAAGATATCAGATTAGATTTACTATATATATATATATACACCCAAGGTCTGCACACCTCAGCTGTATGAGCCAATCACCGGGCTGGGAAACTGGGGCACTGTGCGTTTGTGACGTAAGGTAACCACGTAAGCCAAACACTGAAAAGCCCTTTATGACCGGCACATTTTTTTCGTTTTTGCCTCTTGCGTTTCAACAGTTACAACTTTTTTATTTTTTCAATGACACATGCCTTATTTTATTCAGGACAAGTTGTACTTTATGGGGGCATAGTTTAAATTAATTTAGAAATATTTGCAAACATTTTTTTCCATTATTTTTCAATTTGTTTTGTTTTGTTTTTATTTATTTATTTTTTTACACCATTCACATTTCACACTTAATAATTTGTTAGATTAATTCTACAGGTTATTACGGTCGTGTGGATACCTAATATTTTTAGGGTTTTTTTGTGTGTGTAATTTATGCACAATTATTTTTTATTAAATATTTATTTTTATTTTTTATTTTTAAACTTTTTTATGTTTTTTACTTATTTTTTAAAACCTATGAAGGGATAACTGTTGCACTTTTTTTTTTTTGCACTTAGTAACGTATTAGCATATTCATATATGCTAATACATTATAATCTGTGTCAGTCTGACACAGGCAGTGAATAGGACAGCACACAGTCTGCCCTGGTCACTGGCTTATTACCCAGACAGCCCTGGGCTACTCTAAGTCCTCAGGGCTGTCTGTGCAGACATTCCCTGGGCTCCGTTGGGTCACTGGGAGTCCCGATCACCCGACAGAGCAGGAAAACCCTTTCATTACTCTGCGGTGACAAACCGCGACAATCAAAGGGTTAATGCACCGGGGAGCGGAGGTTTCCCCGCTCCCTGGTGCTTGCATGAGCTGCACTGGGAACAGGGGCCAGCGGGCTGCTCCCCTCCCCCCCCCCCCTCGTCGCAGGAGTATGCGGTGATCAGCGCGACTCCCAAATCACCCGACGCAATTGCGGCCGTCATGTACGCCCTGCAATTACGCCGTGTGAACATAGCCTAACAGAAAATCCATTCAGTAGACCAAACTGAACGGATTTTCTGCCAGATGGTTTTCTATACTACCGGAGTTCCGGAAAACTTACAACATGCCCAATCTTTCACCTGGTTTTCGGAAGGAAGGTTCGTTATTCAATGCTTATAGGGGATGGGCGAATCCGCAAACCGTGGCCAGAACCGTTATCCAAAATCATTAGAAAGACAATAAAATATCGGCTGGATCCTTAAACAGAATCCGACCGGCATTTTAAGTACGCCGTGAAGACGCACCCTTAGAGTATGTTCACACAGAGTCTTGCGGCGCGTACTTATGCACATCGCAAGATCCCGTGTGATTTAGGGTATGTTCACACGGTGTAATTGAGGCACGCATTTCGACGCGTATTTGCGCTTTATACACAGCGAAATGCGCACCACAATTACGGTTCTTCATAGCTCTCTTGGTTGCTGTGAGCTCTTATTGGTTGCTATGAGCTCTTATTGGTTGCTGTGAGCTCTGATTGGTTGCTGTGAGCTCTGATTGGTTGTCGTGAGCTCTGATTGGTTACTATGGGCCCTGTTTGATTGCTATGAGCTCTCATTGGTTTATTTGGGCCCTGATTGGTTGCTATGGGCTCTGATTGGTTGCTATGGGCTCTGATTGGTTGTTATGAGCTGTGATTGATTGCTATGGGCTCTGATTGGTTGCTGTGAGCTCTGATTGATTGCTGTGAGCGCTGATTGATTGCTGTGAGCGCTGATTAGTTGCTGTGGGCTCTGATTGGTTGCCATGGGCCCTGATTGATTGCAATGGGCCCTGATTGGTTGCTATAGGCTCTGATTGGTTGCTATGAGCTCTGATTGGTTGCAATGGGCCCTGATTGGTTGCTATGGGCTCTGATTGGTTGTTATGAGCTCCGATTAGTTGTCGTGAGCTCTGATTGGTTGCTATGGGCCCTGATTTGTTGCTATGGGCTCTGATTGGTTGCTATGGGTGCTGATTGGTTGCCATGGGCCCTGATTGGTTGCTATGGGTGCTGATTGGTTGTCATGGGCCCTGATTGGTTGCTATGGGTCCTGATTTGTTGCTATGGGCTCTGATTGGTTGCTATGGGTGCTGATTGGTTGCCATGGGCCCTGATTGGTTGCTATTGTCTCTGATTGGTTGCTATGGACCCTGATTTGTTGCTATGGGCTCTGATTGGTTGCTATGGGTGCTGATTGGTTGCCATGGGCCCTGATTGGTTGCTATTGGCTCTGATTGGTTTCTGTGGGCCCTGATTTTATAGGCTCTGATTGGTTGCTATGGACCCTGATTGGTTGCTATTGGCTCTGATTGGTTTCTGTGGGCCCTGATTTTTTGCTATGGGCTCTGATTGGTTGCTATAAGCAACAAAGAAGATCTTACTGCCAGACAGTTTCCATACATAAGACCCAATAACTACAAGTAATTAAATCAGAGGTTCCGCCCCATTCACTTCTGGACTAATAATGATTGATGAGATGTCGCTACGAGACCAGTGTGGTCTATCCCTGTTTGCTTTTTCTATTGGGTCATTTACCTGTCTTTTTTACGAATTATGTGTAAATGTGTGTAATTCCCAGATGAGTAGTATTCTGCCAATCAGGGTATCACTCTGATTGGTTGATTTGTATTAGGGGAAGTCACTACCTATGTTTAAATATAATCACTTTTTGCACTTGTATTAGGCTTAATAAAGACTCCACATATAGGATAGAAATGTTTCTTCTATGTACCGGGATTCAGTTCTGAATAAATGAAGACCTTTGCTGAGGCCATTCGTTGGATTTATTGGACCAGTATGGGATCACTCACAGCCAAGTGATAGTGCCCTCACTAATTAGGAGAAGAAGGGTCCCCAGTGCTCCTTTGACTGTCATAATCTCCACAGCTCTTCAGACTTTAGTACCAGCTATGTCTATGGTCTGGGTTTACTATTGTAGCTCAACCCTGCTCTTGTGATTGGTTGGTTATTGGACCCTCACAGCCGTCATAATAATCATATATCCTAGAGATAGGACATTATTCAGTTCCATCATCATAAACTAAGGCATTTCCTTGGTACTTTGATATTGTCCACTTTGGGCAGCCCAAATTCATAGAAAACTAAGATATTATTCATGGTGTGTCCCTTCCCCCGGTCTCATGGCCCCCAGTTAGAGATGGGCGAATCGATTCTAACGAAGTGGAATTCGTTTAGAATATCAGGAAAACTTCGGTTCGGAACGAAGTCGAACTTTGGGGTACTTCGGGTGAACGAAGTGTGCTTTTGATTGATAAAATGGCTCCGAGCACGTGGCGCTACATGGGGCAAAGCACTCTGGGAGGAAGAAGGCATAGCCTGCATGACATGGCAGAGGTGAGCCAACGAGCCCCCGGGGGGGTTTTGTGACGTCCCGACTATATAACCCGGGGGGGCCCCC